>JTDE01021215.1:37811-52454 GCA_014338405.1 Paragonimus skrjabini miyazakii | reverse complement strand
AAAACCGTAAGTTTATGTATACCACAACGCAGTAGAACACTACTCTCCTATGTTACAAACGACCAGTCTGTTTTTTGCACCCCGTGCATCTGTAACTATTCTTGTAGATGTGGCACCGGCTTCATAGGAAGAAAGAGTGGATATTTAGCCAGCCAACAAATAAACTCAGAAACTCCTGGAAACATTTCTGCTCGTCAAACGTATGCACTGACAAATAAAACCCAATTTTATTCGCGTGGAAACAATTACTTCACAGTGAACACCAATTAAATGTTCGCGCGAACTTTTTCAAAGCTGTCAAGAATAAATAGAAAAACTTTCCCTCAGCCTGCAGCAGATGTGACAGTTGGACGCTCGATTGTCACTGTGTATTTACAGTTATTTGTTCTGAGGCTGCTGTGTTCTTTCGGGATATTTTCCCCGTATACCTTCCGATCTTCGCACCTATGTTTTATATTCTGATAAGCCTCGCCCTGATGTTTGAAAACTATTGCAAGTTCATGCGTTGCCTCTCACCATTCCTTAACCGGATATATTGAACACACTCCATTTGCATACTAAACACCACAGTTGTGGGCTAGTCAACATTGTTCGTTTTTCAGTGAAGCAACTAAGATTGTTGACTTGGAACTTGTGTGAAATAGCTGCCGTTCACTGACCATTCCATCATCAAATAAGGGAAGGGAAGAAATATAAATTTACATTGCAGTATACATGAAAGTTAAGGTGTAAAATAAACGATTGATAATGGCACCATCCTGTTTGCTTGACAGCCAGTAGGTCTCCAGAATCGAAAGTTTTAAAAGGCCATTGAAATCTGTTTGTGTAAAAACGATAGTCATTTTTACACAAGGTAAACTACACGAAGGTTTTCTTCCATCTGTTGCGTGGTAAACGACCTTAGTGAGCTGAACAACAAACTCATTCTTTTTTCAGCCATTGCTATGCTTGATCCAGCTGTTGGAGTAAAACTTGGAAACATTGACTGCGTAGTGGCATATGTTTCGCAGACAAGTTTCAACGATTTGGGAGAGACGTAAGTCTAACGTAAATTTCAATCAAATGGGATCCTGACAGAATCTTGACAAGACTGGATTTCCAAAGAAATCTACGTCTTGTTGGCATGGATGTTGGGGATGCAACGGAAACATCGTTCGAACATTGGTATCAGCTTATGGGTATACATTGTTTGCATCGTTCGGATTTGTCCGGAATTCTGCTGCCTTTGCGCCCAAACATTGTTGAAACAACCACGGTGAATGGACGTCCGCTCTTTTTGGTTTGAGCTTGTTACTTACAAGTAGACTATAATGATTTTATTACATTTTTCAGATTAACCATATCAACGAGGAGTGGAGATTTACTTTTGAACAACTTCTGGCGATGGAATTAACAAAATTACAAGAAGTTTGGTTCAGAATTATGAAAAATACTTTGAGCAAGGTAACACTGAGCGTCCCATGCTATTTCACCGATACGGAGCGCCGCGTCGTTCTGAATTCGACTAGAATATCTGGTTTGAAATGTACCCAATTGGTAGATGAGATTACGGCCAGTAAATATACGATTAATTGATTCAACTTTAATAGTTGCTACATATTACGCCTACAAAACCAGAACTGTGCTTTCAACTGACAGTGTACCAAAAATTGTAGCATTTGTGGACGTTGGTTACATTGGAACGCAAGTGGCTGTTTGTCAATTCCAGAAAACTCAATCGAATGTAATTGCATTCGATTATGACCGGCGAATTGGCGGTCGGGATTTTGATCGCATAATTTTTCAGCATGTCATTGACAGCTATCCGTATGAAACAAGTAGAAAAGTGGGTAAATCCCTTTACAGAATCCGTTCGATTCGCCCTTCCGTTAGTTTACTGTGCCATCTAAAGAAGGCAAGAGAATTCTGCAAAAATGTGAAGTTGCCAAACACCAAAGAGGAAAAATGCGTGTAGATTGTCGAGTACAGGGAGGAAAAGTACTTAATTTTGTTATTGAAAAGGACAAGTTTGAGGTAAATCAGTTGTTTAGTGAAGCGAGTCACATATGTGTTATTCAGGCTTATTGCCAAGATCTACTCAAGCGTTTTCGAAGTCTACTGGAAAGCTGTCTTACACAGTTGGACCCGGAAGTCAAAGTTGATCACGTGGAGTTGACTTCAAGTCTGTGCAGACATCCGATGTTAAAAGCTATCGTAGATGATGTCTTTAAACGGAATTCTGGAACTGGAATGGTAGACAAGTGTGTTAGTCGAGGGTGTGCTCTGCAGGTATGTGTACAGCATTGTGTTATCAAACTGGAAATCTATTTTCATGGAGTTGGATTTCCTTGTTGGCCAAAGTGGTTAGCTTGCAATGTAACTTCTACTGAAATAGGAGAATTACCGACCATCCACGTTTACTAAGACGGACTGACCGTCAGTATAAAATAATCACCACTGAAAGATCTACTGTAAATTAAATAACCGTGTATCCGCTTTGAAAATTAATTGCAATAATCTGTTGGTGATTAAGCAAGCGTAATAACAAAAAAAGTCATAATTGTCATGCAAATAACGTTCGGTTTTGTTTGAGAAGATTTCCGTCGTTTGATGCAGTATTTTGTGGCCAACTCAGTATTATGAATTCAACGATGGTCTTATGTGTACATAATGTTACTGAAACAGACTGAGCTAATAAGCGGTTAACGTTTTAGTGACCGTTAGGAGTATGGTTATTTGTAATGATACCACGTATTTTTTTACTCTGAACGAGGCTCTACAGACCGAGAGCAGTTGATGGAAAAAGTAGTTAGGGGGACGAAACGAAATTAAAGGGGATGGAAGAGACAATCTAAAGTGATATGACCTGTGGGTGTACATAACCAGGTGACTTCAGCATCACGACAAATTTCATTGAACACATTTAGCGGGATGTTGTTTTCTAATTACGGAGCCTCGGAATAAGTTTTCACTTGCTCTGAAAGGTTACATAACCTACAGAGACTAACTTAGTTACTTCACTGTGAATGAAGCAGGGTTTCGTCCGTCAGATTTACTACACACACGTGACGACCTTAACGGTTTTCAACAATTGTCTGTTGGTCAAAATTCGACGACAGTGCGTGATTTGTCTCAGGGTGGTTGTCAGTTATAAGCAATGCACTTTGGTTAATCTCGACCGCATATTCTGCTTTTTTTTTCTATAAACGGGATTTAGTTGTGTGATAATGAGTTGTCAAATCTCAAAGAAAACACTTTTTAATTTTGTGATCCAATCCAATGGAAGTGTAAGACTAATGCTGGAGAGTAAACAAATGTCAGTGGATAGTATTTTTTATGTTGTCATCGTTTTATAACTCTACTAATCCTTTTTTTAACTGGTTGAACTGTAACGGTTTTGTGAACAAACAACATATTGTTTGTGTTCATAAATACGGACCAATGGCGTATGCCTCATGCACTCCACGGAATTGAGAACTCGGAACGGAGACAACAACTACCTATACATGTACAGTCAATAAATAAAATTTCCGTTTCGACGTATCTTGACAATTGTGTATTGTGGATAGCAATGTTTATATTGCAAAACTTCTATTCAAAGAGGGTTTGGTGAATTATCTGGAGGACGGGGACTTCACATACTTTAGCCACACATCCACACATTAGTTCAGCCAGGTGTGACCAACATTTGGAAGATGGATTGATATATACATCGTTGTCTACATAATTTGGGATATTATTATATCAAAGGGGAGCGTTCACGAACTTTGTGAACTTAATCTTGGCAGTTGCACATACAGCATGAACTTTTTCGGTGTCGATCACTCACTGCCATACGTCTGTAACATGCTATCATATCAATGAGTCTGTCTGAGAGTTTTGTGTTTTTGTTCAAATGTGGAATACTTTTCATCTGATTGATATTCACCCCACAGTTCAGTCCATCAGTTTATTCTATTAATCATTTTTCCCCTACTCTGTTGGGTTGGGGTGGGTAACTTAATGTTCGTACGTAAGATTCGGCTCCACACAGGCTAAACCATAATTTTATAAACTCGAAGCGTCGGAATTAGGCTTGTCGATATAAACAACTAATGGAACGACTGCCTACTGAATGCTTTGCGTTAGACAGCCTAGGTGTCTCTTGAGCATGTTTTCAACACCGTCCATGTTGAAAGAGAGATGTGGGTAGATTTTAACTTCCGATTTCTGGAATAATGCTTTTTTGTGGCTCGGCAGAGCTCTATAGGTAGTCACCAACTGTAAAAATGCTGACCGAGATTATTGGGTGCGTACAGATCATGTGCTACAAGGTATAGCTTTCTTTTGGTAGCAACCTTTCATAAGATCCCTCCAGTACTACAGCGTGCCTTTGTAATGTTACGATACAACGCACTGTCTCTGGCTGCACAAGTATGTTGATTTCATTTGTGAAGTTTACGTTGGAAAAAATCGTTTCTGTGATCAGAATACCAACGTTGCGGACTTCTTTGCGTTAAATAAAGAAAATATTTGGTGGCGGAAGTATAGCGTGTTTATTAGTTAGTTTTCTGGTGTTATACTCTGCGGGCTTCGTGGTTACCGTCATTCATCTTCTTTGTGTAACTGATGTACATCAACAGCAGGAACGGTTTAGACATTCTATTTTGAGGCATTACATCCGTAGTTATTTTGCCATATAGTTTTGTCGTTTATCTCAGATTCACTGGGATATGTACCCCCAGTACAGATGCCAAATTGATTTATAATAACGGGCAAGGAAAACTTGTCTAGATGTCCTAGATGTCTTTTTATTATTTTCTAACACATGGTTGCATAAATAGTAAATGCTGGCGTTGATGACATTTGCATTGATCTAAAGAGGCCACTGAGTCTGAGACGAACAGTGAGCGCAAGTTTCAAGTCAGGTGCTATGTTTAAAAATTCTACGCGTCGCTTCCTCACGTGGGCGTACATGAACATTCGTTTCCTGGGTTAACTGCCTCAGATCAGACAACTTATTATTCTACCTAACTGCAGTGGGGTATAAATCAATAACATTTGTTCACCCAACTGAATGCTTTTGTTCAAACACTTGAAGCTTTTACGAAGGAGATGAGTGAAGTTATGTTAATATGTTTACGTGGCAATGGTTAGTAAGCGCTTGCAGCAATTCAGTTGATTTGCTCGTTTCGGCAGAACACTGTAGGCCCAATAAGAACTGATTCAAATTAGGAAATGTGACGTTTTCTTGTGCACTACACAGTAGTCTGTGATTTAGCTTTGATAAGCAAATAAAATGACCAAGACATTGATGTTTTAGTCAAAAGTTGCAAGGAAAACTTGCCTAATGTAATATGAGCACCCTCACATTCGGTAAAAGCCTCGGCTAAAACAAATATGATTTAACAAGTTCTTCAAACATAAATGCTGAATGAATTTTGTTCCTGTTAGAGCCAGTTGGTGATGTGTATGTTTTCAACGGCCGGGATTTTAATTCCGGTTTGTTTTCTTTTGAAGTGACCCTGTTGACCACTGAGCCGCTGACTTTGCATTAGAGGTTATCGAACTTTTCGTTTGAACGTACAGCAACGTTAGCTTGTGAGTAGCGCTTAGCAACGGAACTTGAGCCCGATGTTTTTTACTGGAAAGAGTCGACGGAAATATTTGTGACTTTTAAGTCTGCGATCGAACCTGCACAAAGTTTACCTTTCACAATCCTGTGTACAACAGAGGTGATTCCCTTTGAGTCGTAAAACTCGCCTCCCCTAAAACGACAGCCGTAAGTCGACATAATTTAGGCATGATGAGTGACGTAGCGTGTCTCTCAATATCGTAAGTACTACACGTTGATTGATAACAGTGTCGCTTTAGCTATGTATCTGTTAGAAATATGTTACCATTTATGAACTTACTTATTGTTTGAAGTGGAGCGTTTTGGATCCTAATTTTTCCTTCTCGCATTCAACAGGCATCGTTGCAATCTTCGACTGAATCCGCTTTTACATTTCATACTCAAGCAATCTATCCACATCCAATACGCATTTGCTGGCCTGAGAATAAACACATCATACTTACCACTAAATGGCATAAAATTCCTTCAGTCAACGTGATCCAGGTCACCTATCGTGGCAATGTCGCCATGAAATTGCAGCACACACTTCCACACAACGGTTCGGATAGCGAAGATTTGTGGTTAGGTACAATCACGCTACCACAGCTTGAGAATAACGAGTTTCATACAGTCCAGCTGATTATTGCATTGAATGTCCATGGGTGCATCGAGATAAATTGCACGAGGGGAGTGGAATGTAAAACAGAACTCAGCTCAACAACTACGTCCCCCGAAAGTACTACAGGCGAGATCCGGTCAGTTTCTCTGATGGAACCCAGAACTACGTCTTCGAATGAATATGACAAAGGATGTTTGACTATCAGCTCTGTGTTTAATGAGCTCACACCGAACGAAGTAGAACGATTTCGTGAAGTCGAGGTACAAGCAAGATTACCTTCGGTGTTTTGTTGATAAATTGTGATGTATTTACGTACTCCATACATATCAAGTCAGTCTATTGGCCAATATATTTACATAATTTTTTAAAGTTCCGGTTAATATTGTCCAAATCTCCTGACACAGTTTTTAACACGTACCCAATTGTCATTTATGATATATCAGTAGGCCGGCTAACATAATATTATGCCTGCTTAGTACTCAACCGATTCTATCCTTTGAAAAGATTACCTGTGGTGTTCCGTAAACGGCATCAATATATACTTAGTTGTGATTTGATGCTGGGTGTCAAACACTGGTCAAAGGCCAGCGAAAACATTACTTTGCGCAAATAAACAGTGATATGAGCAAACTGTTTCAAGCGTGATTTATGCCGAAGTGACCAACTTTAGACAATCATTTCTAAAGAGAACCATATTTTACCTCATCTACTTGAGGTCTGTGGATCAACTAAACTTGGCGAGGCGTAGGATGTTAGCTGTTACCAGTGTCGTTACTGTCTCGTTGCAACATCCTGTCCTGTAAACGTAGAAGATAGTTTGCTCAAACCGTGCTGTCTCTTGTTTATACTCATATAGAACCATACTTGAGAATGACCAGTACATAATCGTTAACAACCACAAATTCTGCAAATTTTCTATCAACCAGTTTTTTATTCTACAGTATGTTGCTTTTACTAGGTACCTTCTTAAAATCTATTTAAAACTGGGTTCCACTGATCCAAGTCCCCAACACCTGGCGAAGAAAAATGTCAGGTCACTTATTCCCGTCGTCGGCAAATACATAATATATAATACATGATGCGTATGAAAAATATGTTGAAGTTTTCAACACGTCACTCATTTCGTGTCATTACAGTCTGGGCACTGGTGATTGGTTAGTGTCAATCAACCTAAAATCTTCATGCACACATTCCAAGGAGTCCGGTGACACAATTATGTTCAACAAGTGTCAGTCTGAAATTAGAAAATTTTAGGCGCAAAAATTATGATGTCGATTCCACGGATGCTCATTTCACTTTGCTCAGTGTTATTAGCGAAAGATACACCTTGGTTGTCAGCTTGTTTATGAAGTTGATTCACAATTAGCGTGAGATCCTCAAGTGTTTCTATCTGCAGTCTTCATTTCCTATCAGTGGATCGAATTAGGTTGCGATTGTATCTGAGTCGTTCAGTTTACCGCCTGCTACCATCGACAAACACCTTGTTCCCACTGTTCCGATTTCCTTGACTTGTTATACATATACGTGTTTTGTGACTATCGGATTTATACAGGTTTGATTCTCCACAGAAATCTAGCTACCAAGTCCGACTTTTACTGTCCAGGTCAAATATAATCTGAGGTCATCAGTGAACGATAACTTAACTGACACGGGATAGACCACTATACACGAAATTATTTCTCCTACTCACCCATCCCTCCTTAGCATGTGTAGTAAATGGCCCCCTCACCTGCAAAATTGGTGAAATGAGTAAACTGACTGTATGTAAATTGAAACCTGATACATGCCAAAATTCTGTCAAAAGTATCAGTCAATTTGGTTCAAACTGTCAAGTTCATCAACAGTGTCGATTTGACACATATTTTAGAAGGAGGCTAAGTATCCGATTTATTAACTATACATAATTAGCAACAATTAATTGGCACCATCCCACGTCCGGGTCATCTATGGATCAGCGCGTGAACATAACAGTTCGTTACTTTTAAGAGAAGGCTGAAAAAGAGGCTAAAATGTAACCTAAAGAATATTGAAAATTTGTCAGTGTTAGACAATGCGCCAAAATTTTGTATGGAAAACTTCACACGAATGGGCGCTTTAAGTAATAAACCACCGGTACCATGATCCTAACGTCTGTAACAACGGCCGTTTAGTTTCAAGTACTGTTCTGTCAATTCCTCCAACTTATAACAAATAAACAACCAAGTATTCATTGGGATATATTCTGTTTTACTTCGTCACATCCGCGGTTTACTGCTCACGTGACAGAGCTAGACTAAAAGGCAAGCCGTAATCCCATCTCCTTTTTTACTTGTTATCACAGAAATATATCTCAACAGTCGAGAATCATGATTACCACACTGTCTACGACACAACAAGTGAACGACCAGAGATCCTTGATAGGGTAAAATAAAGCATTACTGAGATTACTAGATGCAAGTTACTAGACTGAACTCATTACAGGCAAGCGTTATGCGTTCAAGAGTTCGTATATCTCAGCATTAAATCCATCGTACTATTCAACCAAGAGACAGGAAACGACGAGAAAGATCAAGCAAGCCCTTACAATCTGTCTGACAGTGAACATACGTTCATTGTAGTTAGGCAAGTTAGTATTTGGAACTCATTTCGTCGCTTTTCTGTGCAATTATAACATTACATAAAAGCAGTAAAAACCATATTTGTTTATCCGCCATTGATGGTTACAAGGATACTCTATCCAGTTTGGATGGAATAATCAGACCAAAAAATGAAGAAGCACTAAAGCCTTCAGCTTGATGAAGACAAACATACGGAACAACTTCTCAACTTTCACAGTACTCAGAAAAATTATCGCCACAGTTACTGGCCTTCCCCCCCCCAAACTCTGTCTAGAGGAGCGGAAAAATTATCGTACAGCATAACTTGGAATAAAGGAAAACAAATGCCCTTAAAGGGCATTTCCTCATCGTACATACTTGCGAATTTTTGTCGGACGTGGCCTAACACACTAGCCTACCACACTAAGCAGCTATCGACACAACTACATCGTAGATAAAAAAAAACAGTAATTACTGTTGCTACCAGATTGTATTAAGCGCACACACAAAACAACCGTAACTAAGCAAACAATGTTATGAAGCCCAAATGAAAGACTCAGGTCTGTCGATAAAAGGAATACAATGTTGAAAGTCAATTTTAATGATTGTTTAACACAGTAAAAAGACTAAAATAAACAAAATTATCTGTTCAATTAGATGAGACCAAACCTACATCAAGGAGGATCAAGCTGGGCACAGGTGAGACAACTAAGTCATAGAAGTTATTGTTTAACGAAACACTCCTAGAGGCCTAGTATTTGACATCCAGTTTTTCACGAGAAAAAGTGAGCCGGACAAAATCTTTAACCATCGCGATAGAGTGATTTAAGAAGTTGCCTTCTTGCTGTCTAATATACGCTAACGCGGAATGGAACGGAACAACTTAAATATATCAAATTACTAGGCAGATATTGACGATGGAATTACAAACAGACACGTAATCATCTCGGCCAGAGTTTGAAATCGGCAATAGTTAACTAATCAGTTTTCAGATCAATAGCTCAAAGCATAAAATTTTAATTGCTTAGACTTCTGATTAAAACATTTTACCCACAGATGTAAAAACGGGTATTTGTCGGTCTTTCTAAACCATGACACTTAAAGGTTATACGTTCACACTGTTACGCACAGATGATGTCAGTTCGTCTGGTAGTTGAGGGTTTATAAACTAACTGCAAAGTCAGATGAAAAGCTGAACACCTATTTCTATCGGTGCGAATTACAAAATCTCTCAGTATTGTCAACAATCATAGATCTGAGTTAAGAAAAGGTCACTAACTCCAGGGAAGGGTCAAGTTTGCGAGCACCTGTTTCTGAACACACAGGGTCAGATTTAGTCGATTGATTGCGACAGCTTCAGCAAACCGCAAAAATCTTGAATTCGAGTGACGTAATAAGAATCTGAATGCACAAACTGCGTCGATAACGTGTCCAGTGGTCAGGAAGTGTCTTGTGACTGCGGACGCTGGTTGCTTGCGTGTTTCAAACACATTGTCGTTCTTCTGTAATACGGAGTTCTGTACCCACTTAGGCAAATGTTCCTTCACTCTGGAGATCAAGCACCTCTCAGTTCTGCCTATGTAACTTTCTTTGCAGTTACATGTAAATTGGTAGACACAATGCGAGGTGGCACCGATAGGCTGACCTGCTTTGACTGAAGGGACAGGCAGTTTCTGGGTCCGGGCTAGTACACAGAGTTCCGCTGCGTTAAATGTCCGTTTAATTGAATTCACTAATCGGATATTTGACCGTTATTGTTTTACACGACTGGGCTTTTGAAGACATTTTATTCGGAACCTGCAGTAGCAACATGAGGATATTACAATGGACTACTTGAGCTTCGCGGGTAAGTAGGTTTTAGAACTCGAAAATCAGGATGTATTGATGTTAGATTTTTTATTTATTTAGTTAGCTGACGATCGCATTCATTGATAAATAGATGCCAGTGTATGCAGATCCGATAAACTGTGTTAGCAGAAACGGCAACGTGACAGTGTGTTCAGCCACGTTCTCGAAAAAACGGGAGCTCTTAAAGATCAAATGTAATTAGATTTTCAAGTTAATAGTCATTGCTATTTAAACTTTATGTAAATTCACTTTGTTAAGCAGCGCCAACTGAGGACGCATGACGAATATGAACGGAGACGGAGAGAACTGTTCAACGAATTGGGAAGTCTCACTTTGCTTTATGCAAAAACGAACAGACTATCATCGAATCTTGTCAAATTGAATGAGTGGAGTAACACCAAGGGGGAAAATGCAGCAGCAACGGACATTCAGCAGATCATTGATCAGTTGAAGGTACGTAATATTTTCTGAGAGTCACGTTTAACTGTTGAGGTAGAACTGGTTAAAAGCGGGAGAAAACCTAAGTTTAGGGAGTAAACTTTTGATCAGTTTCAGGGAGATTGAGCACGTGATAGTTAGTAAATTTTTACCCAGAATTATGGTATTCATAGCGTTTGAAAAAGCAAAGGTAGTGTTTTCATTTAGAAAATCATAATAACTTTTCTCGTAACAACTCTGAACAGACAAACCAGAAAATAATTTTGTACAATGTGTCTCGGCTGAATGTCATCAGGTGCACATTGCAGTCTGTGGGTTTACATCGCAATCTGCAATAGACGTTTTGAAACCAGCCAACAAAATCAACAACCACAGCCACTCAAGCATACACAAATTGATGTGCATGAGATACTAGGACAATCTACTACACGTAACTAGCTCTATCCACCTGCAGGGAAGTGGCCTCCATTTGTAAATTGCTAGCACTTCCGTGAACCGAAGAAACTTTCTACCGGCGTTAAGTCAATGGTATCTTGCCGCTGATCGACACCACGGAGATGGCAACAAGTTCAATCGAATTAATGAACCAACTGAATTCCGAAATTGGCTTTAATATTGAGCACCAACATGTTAATACCTAAGCCTTTTCGATAGTTCCATAAAGTGCGGTAATCATGGCATTATTGTACGGTCTGTTTGCTAGAAATACAACTAAATGCGGAAATATGAGGACGTTTACAGATTTGTCCTTCCAGTACAAACGCGATTTGATGAAAACTTTGCTCTATTATGCAAGACGAATCTGTTTGAGAGACACATTGTTTAGAGAGATGTCCCTATTGATAACTGTTATAAAAAAATGGCTATCTATCGGTATTCTTTAGGAAGTATAGCAAACATAAACCAGCTGCCGCAATGTCTCCAACAACTTTCAAAATGAATATCTGTTTTCGTTGGTCTTACAAAAGTGATGATATTACTACTGTATTAAAATCTCATCTCATCGCGTCTGTGTGACGCACATTTTAGGCAACCCAACTAGAATGCTGTTTGCTACGACTAGAATCCTAACAGCACCACTAAAATCACCGTTACCGCTCAATGAAAGATATCAAGATAGAAGAAGACGAAGCATATTTCATTTGATGTCACTACACTCTTCATGTTCATTGACCTCACCCTAGTGAGAGAAACACTACGAACTCTGCTAGAAGAAAATCCCGGCCGAATGAATCATTGAAACCGAAAAGTAAATGCAACCTCGTGAAAGTGTGCTTGTCGACACACTTCAACTTCAATGGTCAAGTCTACGAACAATTTAACGAAACTCCGGTTTGTTAGCCCATATCCGGATTCACCACACTGACGGTCATGCAGCAGTTAGAGAATATCGCGCCACCAGTGATTAGACCAAAACTCTGGATACAATATGCTGACGACACATTCAAAATTCTTAAACGCTCAATGAATGAAGACACATAGAATGCTTAGCAACTATTCCAACGATGTTAACTTTACAATGGAGATCGAAACCGACAATCAGCCACCGTTTCTGGCTGTACTAATCAGCCACAAACCTGACGGAACACTGGAGACTTCAGGTTACTGAAAATAACCACACGGAAAAACTCTTCAGTTTTCACAGCAACCATCCGGTCTGTCAAAAAAGAACTTCATGTGAACCTTGTTAAGACGAGTTGAAACACAATGCAGCACCGTACAGCCCCGAAGGAAGGAAGAAGACTGCTTGTACCGAGAATATTTTCGCCATGGATACCAAAGAATTTTCATCAGACGGAGTTTACTGCACAAAGAAAGAGATTCAAACTCTACCGAACCATCAGCAAAACGAATTGTACTAATATACATCACGACTATATCATAAATGACTACAATACTTTTGAGACCATATGGTATCACGCTGGCACAGAAACCACTGTCAACATCACAAAGAATACTATCAAAACCAAATGAACAGTTCAAACCTGCCAACAGAAGAAACGTCTTTTACAAAATCCCATGCGATGATTGTGGAAAATACTGTGTCGGCCAAACCGGACGGAAATTATTAACACGAATACATGAACACTAATTGGCCATCAATTTTCTTTGGTCTCCGTCCACGCGGATGTAACTGGACACACTTTCAACTTGAATACCGCAGAAGTCCTTACTCAAGCAAAAACCAGACATGCAAGGGAATTTCTCGAAGTATGTTATTCATCAACCATGTCAATAAACAAACACATCAAGCTAGACAAAATTTATGAACCAATGCGAACCAAGGGTTTGAAGAGATGTAGACACCGTCAAGTCCTAATGCCGGTAAACTTGAACGAAGCAAATTGAACAGATCAGACCTAAGTCGAAACAGGACATTGACTTACTCAATCAATTTACAAGAACCACCTAATCAGTTTCGAAGTCAAACTTCGACAGCAACAAGGAAAGGCCGATCAGACTCCAGAGCAACGACTCAAGGACTACAGGGAAAATAACCCATCAGACAACGGATCAGAGTTCAAACGCAACAATAATCAACCAACGGTAGATCAAGTCAGGGGTAAAACAATAGAAGACGACCAACCAGAATTCAGGTCAGAAGGTCAACTCAATCTGTTATATAGGAGCAGGCATCCATCCAGTTCCACCAAACTGCACGCTCAAAAGCGATATGCTGAAACACTTGCGTACTGATGATGACAGCTCCATCGGTGATAAAACGTTTGCAAGCTAAATGCCAAGATCGACGAATATATGAATACCAGAATCAACGCAGTCTCAGGTCCAAAATAATCAGAATCTGAAAGTATAGAATTGGGTCTTTTACTGACGGTTTGGATATACTTCTGGTGCACTCAATGAATCTCAGCACATTAGGGTTACATAGTCTGACTAATATAGATTTCATGATGTCTTGACCGTATCGGTAGTTTTTTTATCAGGTTTTGTTATACACTAGATAACCGTATAAACATAAATGTTACTTATACTATGCTTTGAACCCCCTAAATATACACCTTACGGGAACTTTCTGTGACCTTGTCAATAAAACTGCCTGAGCAGGATACTTTTCTCAACATCCCCTATTCTCCTTACATGGTTTTTGCTTTTCTCCGGGCTACTAAAGCAGTATGTTGATGTATTTGCTTATTCGAGACGTTTTTGGTTTTCTGTGGAAGGTTAAATGTGGGTGAAAACTATCTACTAATTAATTCAGATAGACTGTACAGGCTGAGAGATTGCTGACTACGGACTGCTTACCGTGACAGAAATAACCTGGAAAAGCTCCGAATAATTAGATAAGGGTTTTGGGATTAGACAAGGATGTATGACTGTCGATGAGATCAACATTATGAAGACTGAGAACGATTCGCAAACATGGCGGTCTTGATCGTCAACAGTAAAAACATGCTGTCATTTTAGAAAAAAGATATTATAAACAGCAGATGAAAAATGGTAACCTGTAGTTCAGGAGAAGCTCTGCGTTCGGAATGAATTTCCTACTCACGCCTTTATGAAATTTAATGGGAGGACGTTAGGTTTATGCAAGGAACCAGAAGCGTTCACCTTTCTAGCAGAACATGAGG
>JTDE01021215.1:0-30610 GCA_014338405.1 Paragonimus skrjabini miyazakii | reverse complement strand
GGTACATTGCAATGATCTGTTTATCGTAAACCAACTTGGAGTGGACAATATTTGCAGTTCTCCAGCTTCGCGCCTATTGCTTATAAACGAGGGCTGATGAAAACGTTATTTCACAGAGCCATACTGATTTGCACGTCAGATCAATTGAAGAAAGAAGAGTTTATTAGGGAAACACTGGTGGATAACGGCTACCCGGAGAAGTTTGTGGATATCCGCATTAAGGTGAAAGAACCAAAAGTGGTAAGCTGTAGTGCGCAGAAAAAGAATGTATTTCTACGAATTCAATTCAAAGGCGACCAGTGGACTAACAACATTAGTCACAAATTGATGTCGGCGTTGCAATGCACCTATTCAGCGGCCCAACTACGCATCCTGCTAAGCATTAGGGGTTTGGCTCTTCATAGCAGTGATACACACTTAACCGATCAGTATGTCTCCCATGTAATCTACCAGTTCAATTGCAGTTGCAATGACGTCTACATAGGCAGGACAGGTCGGCGTTTGCATCAACGTATGGCGGAGCACATTCCCAAGTGGTTATCAACAGCAATCTCAAAAAACGACCTACTGACTGTTACAAGCTCGAACGCCCCGGCTTCATCGATCGCCAAACACATTTTAGTAACCGGTCACCGAGTTGACCCTGTTAAAGTGTTCAAGATATTGCTACATAATCGCAACCCGAAACTGTTGGCGATTAGCGAGGTAATGCTAATCAAACCACATCGACCAGTTTTGTGTGCGCAGAAGGCGCTGATTCAATTAATCTCCTTGCCGTGGAATTGATTGCACTATTAGCGCGTAAAAGGTCAGAACTATGTAGTTGGTTCGTTCAGTTGTTGTTGCTATACGCAATTTGTATAAAATTTGCTAGTTTTACGTTGGCGACAGATGAGAATAAATAGAAAAATGTATGTCAACTGAAGTCCCATTTCTGCAGTGCTCACTATGAATACCTTTGAAAAAATACTTCAACTTTACACTACTAAAATGACCTCATTCAACCTATTGCGCATCCGAATGAATTTTGATAAACGCTCATTAGAATACAGAAAAATGGCCCAGAAATCCTCGAGTGACATACGGCGAGTATCAGTAAGGGCAGTACGATCAGTACGGTCAGCTTGATCGATGTTCTGACACGGAACATTTGCTGGTTCACCCACTGATCTAAATTTCATCTCCTGTGGTTGACCTTTTAAGACAGGCTGCAGCAACCTAGTAAACTGTTTAACGGCATGTGATGAATCAGTTTGAACAAAAGGCGGGTACAACTGAACACTCTCTTCACGGTTACTCACAATGACCAAATGTGTAACGAAAGTCCCATCAAATAACTAAAATCAAAGAACATTGTTAATCTCTAATGTAACGCACAAATTGGTTACGGACGTGTAGAATGGTTTGAATCTCGGACAAGTTCTGACGTAGAATCGTACAACACAGGAAACATCAATACTCAGTTTGGTTAACCAGGCTAAGGAATCGCTTACTAGAGAGGCATGAGTAAAGGAATATCTCGTCGAACCTCATTTTCTTTTTCATTACCCACATCCATCTTTTGTTGGACTAACAAGAAACATAACAAGTATCCCCAACATTTCTGATAGTTAAGAATTACAGCATGCATTGTTCCCATAAAGATTAAAAGTTCACACACATGCCTTGATTATATCTAATGTTCAGTTTCTCTTATTTGTACTTCTCGCCATAATCTTTATCAGTATGTCACGTGTAAGTCTGTCGTAATCAGATGACTTATAGATGTTTGTTCCCACTGTGTGAAGGTTATACTGGTCACACTTACATGTTAAACCTCCTTCAGATAAATTGTAGGTAAACAAAGCGATAGATGATCTGATTTCCCAAAACCTTCCATAAATTTGACTTGTAGCATTTATAGCGTCATCTTCAAGACTACATCTAATTAGTCTGTATTTGAAATCGCAGGTTGACGTGGACTCATTACAAAAGGATAGCTGTGAGTCGGTGAAGAACACAACGCCTGACAAGCAGAGTGAACTGGATGATGTTGAGTTTACGGGAGAAGTACGTTACCAGCTTCGACTGTTTTCAGTGAGATGTTATTGAAAAAGATGTCTCCACTAACCAGATTACTTACAAAGACACTCAGAAGCACGTGATTTTAATACGATACTTGGAACTGATGGCCTTTGATCCGGTTAGTAATAATGAGATTGGATTAATATAGTTCTAGAGCAGTTTTCGGTTCAAATTGGAGGGTATCTGTTCGGGTTCAAAAAGATAAGGATCATTTAGTAATCGGATATAAATATTAACCTAAATAGTTGATTTATGAATTGCGTCATTCACTGGCGTGTACTGAACCAACTGACTTGGTTTGTCATGCTCAACTCGTTTTCACAATTTCAGAAAACCGTTAACCACAGAACACATCTTTTAATGAACATCACAAGCAAATGCTTGATTTTATTAGTAAAGTGTTGAAGAAGACGACCTACATCAACAAGGGGACTCTCCTGCTAGATAAACCTGGACAGTATGGATAAAATGGACGGTAGATCGCGTTGACTAAATTGAAACCTAGTTAAGCAGTCTTAAAATATTTTATTGCTAGCCAAGCCAGTCAGTGATCACTGACCACTAACGACGTCGCTCTCACCTTGTCGAGACCACACTTCAACCCTCTCATGAACCGTGCGTATGGAGTAGAACTTACCAGGTTTGAAGTCCAAAATCTTGTTTTCACTTAAAGCGGACGTTCATCTTAACGGTTAGTTCAAAAAAAATGTTGAACGAGAATTTAAAAATACCTCCTTGGTTATCAACTCTGTACGACTGAAAAAAACGTTTGTCAAAATGATGGTTTGTTCAGTGTGCTTGTAACTTTACGCCGTGGATTATACAGGCTGATGTCACAAGCCGTGCAGAAGTCAATATTTTAATATGTAAATATAGGGGATATTATCAGTAACTGATATCCTATGCCTAGTAGCCTCGGTTAACTTGTAACTACTCTCTTTTGTTCAGTTAATACCATACCAAACTTGGTACAGTAACAGTGATATTTCCAAGTTCAGTTTGATTAGTTTTGCGGTAAACGTAAACTACCCTTGCAAGCTGATGCTATAAAGTTTCAAAAACTTAATCCAGGAAATCACACGTTCACACTGTGTTCTTTAAGTGTTTCAAGTGAAGTTAACCCAATAATACGCTTAATGCATCTTCATTTAAGCTCTTATATACTCTCAGCTTCAAAGACTTTAGCAACCTCAATTTATTGCGTTCGAAAAACAATAATGGTGATAAAACAGATCACTCCAGTCAGCTCACAAGTTAAAGGATGTGTTCACTAGTCTAAGTGATTTATTCAAATATAAGAAATGTGAGTTTATGTGAAAATCTAGCCAGGAAATGGTTATCGAGTGACTAGTAAGATTGGGCGCATGTAAATAGTTGCATGCCCTAGGATCCATTTGAAAAGTTTCAATGAGAGAGTTTAGAATAAATCAGAGTTACTGAGAAACACTAGAGCCAACGAAGTGTAAATTACAATATCACTAAGGTTATCGAAGATATGGCTACATGTATGGAGATCTCGATAATCTCCGCCAGTGGACACAAGTACATTGATAAATCGGCTGGTAAAACAAAGTGTCATGCAGATAAAATTTCAACGACGTGTACTAAATGATGGTTATCTGATTTTGTTGGACATCTTCTTACTATGAAGTAAGCACATCATGTTGCGTCAAAAGAACATTTGGTTGAGTATCTTGTTAAGCTTTTATTAGTTGTTACATTTCTAAAACCAAAATAATGTGTATACATGTCTGGATTTAGTTTGTGGTTCTGACAGACTTACCAGTTTGAACTATCTTTCTGATAAGACGGAAGAAGAAACAATGTACGAGGAAAATAATAGTTGTGGGGGTGTTGAAAAAGTATAAAAGAGATCTGTTAAACGATTTTAAAACAGTGGCTGACGTCGATAGACTAATGGTCAGTAATGAACCAACTCAAACCGAATGCTAGTTTCAACATGGTAAAAATAGGATACAGAACACTGTTGAAATTAAATGCATCAGGGAAAATCAGTGACAGCTGAGACAAATGCATTCTTTGTCCCGTTGGACAAGCATTGAAACTCTGGGACAAAGTTCCAGCGGACATTTTTGATTAATTCAGTCTGTTCCTTTTCTGCTTCACATAGAGAAGCTCTCAAAGCTAAGTAGTTTGTGGAGCTATATAAAATACACGATTTTCTTCACACCAAGTAAATTGTGAAGGGCACGTTCGTAGTTACCTAAGGTTCTCATTTTAAGCAAATCTGTTTCTCCCTACGTAATCTTCTGTGAGGTGAAAAGAAGATCTTTTGTCACAAATGAGGTTTGTGCCCTAAGTGTGGCAATCGTAAGATGGAACTTTTTCCGTAAGCACAGTCTTTATTCTACATATACTAAGTCACTTGAATTTATGCCACCTTTACGGGACAAATTACTTGTTAGTATAACGGTCTAATGATCTGAAACCAGAACTTGCAAACTTTTGGTGACTGGCTAAAAATTGAAAAATGTAAATGAGCTCAGTTTTTCTTTGAACATATAGGCTGGTGGCAACTTTACGAAATCTCTGAACCAAAGCTCTGAACCAGCGAAGTACAGTGATTGCGACAGAAGGAATAAGGAGAACGAGGTTGAGTTTACAGAGAGAGTAAGTTTTGTGCTTCAGGTGAGAATAACCAATATATTTTGAACAATATAAATGAACAACAAATGTAAGTGACAATTAGCAGATTTAAATTGGACGGACCGAATGCGAACTGATTAATATACCAAAGGATACTAGAGGATGACACTCGTACAAGTCAAGGTGATCCATGATCTCTGGATAAATGTGTACGCACCAGTTAAAATTTTCAGCAGATGAATGGTCTCTGTAGGATGTTTTACCCTTGTAAGAGGAAGAACTAGATATATGCGTGGATCTTGTATTCGGGTATGGAATAGGTCTTGAGATGATGATGATGATGTGTAATCTCTTCGGATGCTATCATGCTGGTGACGCAGATGTCCCCGAGAAGAACCGTTATGAATCTTTCCAAAGGTTCGTGTCAATCCACTAAAAGATCATAGAAAACAGTGGGAACACAATGTAATCCACGGAGGAGTAAACAATTTGTAATGAATCATTAAATGAAGTGGTGACATGTGAAAAACGGTTTCGGCTTAATAGCACAAAATGCGGGTCTTTCGACTTTTATTAAAATATCATTGATATATAGAGACTGATGACACTCATAACTTCCGGTTAGTTGCCTTGGAATAGGTCTATCTTAACGGCGTAGCTCGGGAGCTGTTCCATCATATTTGAAAACGTTTGCCATTAGAAACCGAGAACAAAGCAATCTGATATTTCGCAGTGTTTATTAATTATATACGATCGCCTGACCACTTCCAAAACAGACAAACCGTAGTGAGGTGATTAGAGTTGTGAGAGTGATTTACACTGGAAATGAATGCACCACTACATTTGTAGAGCATGTTCATTTCTGAGGATGAATTTCTACTTAACCAAAGAACAAAAAACGGACATGGTGGACCCTTGGTGAACGTCAGACTCAGTTATTGAGCGAGAAGTTTTTATTCTATCGAACCATGCATATGGTATTCTGTCAGTGGAATAGTCACTTGGTAAGTTAATTAAGACATGTTAGATTTCATCCTTCTACAACAGTTAACAAATGTTTTATCATTTGTGAAGTGGGTCAAGCATAAAGCAGCGTCTAGTGTCGATTAGCTGGACAGTCGTTTTAGCAAGTTTCGGCATTTTAGCCACTATGAACATAGAAAAGATAAGTAATGTTGGGTCTTGTTTACTGAGGCGATTCCACGAGTTGTGCTCAAACGTGCAATACTTCAGCAGCCGTGTATTTTTTGAACCAAAACCTGATGTAACTAAAGCGTCAGTGTAAGAATTTAGATCTGATTACTTGCGAAAATCACAATAACATCTAGTCTGGCAACCCTGTTTGGAAGTCCACTATAGTCCTCAGCGGTAATGTAATCTGAACGACTATCTGGCACTCGATCAGAGGAAAATTTTGAAAATGGAAGTTCTCTGAACTGAGTAATCCTGACGACATTTGGGGTTACAAAAATATAGGGTAGAAGTATTGACTGAGAAAATTATTTTAACGTTTCAACTCAACTTTTGTCTAGCAGTTATTTACTACTAACTATTCCACACATTCTTTTATTCTGTTACAAGTGTGTCCTACCTTGCCTGAGCAAACGTGAGTGAAAAATATAGGGGATGGTAGTAAGGAAAGATGTGTAAGAAACGTTTAACATCAAACTTCTGACGGTATTTGTTAACTGGTCCAACGTGGCAAAAACTACCCTTATTGAAGTATACTGCTGAACTGTGCGATCGACGATGGATCAGTTCTAATACCCAGCTGAACGGACGCACTCGTATAAGACAGTTTCTACCGAAAGTGTGCTGATGAACTTTTTAACCAACTCCCACGAAATACAAAATATACACTTTAGTAGGTATACGCTTAAGGGTTTTTATCATTACTCAGTGTTAAAATCCTTGTGTGACAGCAAATTTTTGCTCATTTTTTGTTGTCCATATCCGTTCATATTTTGTCCACGTTTACGAATCGCTTAGTGCGACCTTCTGTTCGACTGGTGCACAATCAGCAAAAGAGAAACAAATGATTTTCTTCTTTCCGAAGCGTTAAAATCTCGTAATGAATCATACTAGACGACTGAGGCTTCACAACTGTACATGGTTTTGTTATGCCTAGTTTAGAAATGAAAATGTTTCTTGCTGTTGTACGGTGGTCAGAATGGACAGTTTAGTGTCGGAGGCGTGGTGTGTTAGATATGGTATTGTGTAATCTTGATGTGTAATTCAACAAGTAATTCTTTTCATACCTGTGCCAATTTTAACTTGGTTTAAACATTTTTCATTTCCAGAGAACTTCTTGGAGAGAGAAAATTCAATCCGGATGGTTCTTCAAAAATTCCGAACCTGAAAATTAACCAGTAGTTGATTTTGTACGTTTGGTAATTTATTATGACATTTCGCGACATTTGTCATGAAACCAATTTAACAAAATACTTTGTGTTAATTTTTTTAGTTTGGTCAGTGTAATTTTAGAAGTTAAACGGAATCGTCTATCTGCAAACCACAACACCATTACTTGTGTTTTCTGCTATTCTGTCATGCGTATATATCAGTCAACAGAACTAGATATTGTGCTTGAACCTCATCACGTGAGACAAGTTACCCACCTCCTCCAGTTCCCAAATATTTTTGTCACGATTACAGGGATACTACTTCAGTTTTACAGGTTACGCCGTCAGCCTTCATTGCTTATCGTGAATCCGTGGAGAACTTCATATGTGTTTCATAGCCAAGACAGGTAATCTAACCGCCACGCGATCGTACTCACAAATAAGAACGTTCTGAACTTATATGGTTCTAGAGCAGCCGGTGAAATCTCGACTCTTTTTTTCGTCAAAACACCCCGCCTCTGACGCGAAGGTTCCTTCTACCCGCAAATCTGGTTACTCGATGCATGCAACTAGTTGAATCTGAAAGCGATATGTCAATTATCAGAAACAGATAGTCGGAGCTTAACAGTTCACTCTAATTACGGTAGATTGTCAACGTATGTCAAACAATAAACAGCAGTAACTGATGCGACCATGCCGCTATATTTACCAAACCGTAGATTTATTTTGGAAGAGAGAAAGGAAGAACTCATAACGTGTATCAGACGTAGTAATCAGCTGTTCCAGCTATAAATGCGATTTAGTTTAATGGATTCAAATCCGGCTGCCATGGGTAACTAAAGGTTCATGTATAATGGAAACGCCGATCTGTTTACGTGAATAGTGTTCAGACTAATTCCATGTTATATCTGATTAATACTCGGAAATTACGGAATCCCTGGTTATGACCATTTATACAGTTTAATTCGCAGCACTGTCCCAAGGCTTTGATTTTCTTTAATCGACTATTCAATATAAAAGTCCAATATAAAAATAATCCAATCCGACAATCCAATCCAATATAAAAACTCGCGGGATTCTGTATTTTTTTGCGTAATAGCCAGTTGGCTGTTTTTCAAGCAGGTCTGCATAGGTACAACTGATCACGCACTGCTATTCTTTTTGGAACCGTAGATTTGATGCATTTCCTCTCAAACCCTGCAAAAACTGTCAGCATTTCTTAATCAAATGGAGTGATTTAAGCATTGAAAAAGTACCGCCTGCAGAATAAGAAGCAATTTGGATTAATGGTGCGTGGCACACAGCATGAGACACACATCAGGAACTATGAATATAAATTTGTGCTACTTTAAATTTCATGCGGCGTAGTAGAGCTATGATGTTCAACGTCTGAAATAATACTGGTGACCGCATGAATAATATATCCAAACTTTTTTTATATACGTGTTAAGATACTTACCATTGGTTAAAAGAACCTATAAACAGTTGTACTGAAAACCAACATAAGCTGGCAAACCAGAAACGTTGTCCACCACGATGTTCTGAGAAGATCTACAGTTCGGCCCGTGGGTGTTATTGTTTCGATGACCTCCTAATTCCCTGTTCAGATTTGAGTCGTGTCGTGTTCCGTGGTGGACGAAACTATTAGCTTACCTATGAAGGAACCAAACGAAATGGTAGATAACACCTACTTTACACTGCAAAATAAGAATCTGAAGGTCGGCGAGTGAAAGTTATCAGTTCGACTGTCTAAAAGTTGAAGGTCCAGCAGTTAAAACTGGACTGTGTGTTGGTCAATTTTTTGGTGTTCCGTTTATTGATGGGAAGGCATCCCTCACCGAATCATCAATTCACTATCGAGGTTTTTCTTCAGTCTTTAAGTCCATATCTCGTGTACTAATTTGTTGAGTAAAGTTTGGTTTCGGACAGCCCTCGTGAGGTCACTAGAAATGAACAGAGTTTCGCGAGAATTTTGTTCTCGTTGATTCTTCATCCAGATAGTTGAATAAAGTTTTATCATCATGATTGTGAGCAAAATCAAGAGCAATATTTGAATTAATTATATGAGGCAGTTTTGAATTGGATAGGCATCGGAGTGACTAAATTAACTTTCAGAAGTGCGCAGTAAGTAACGGGGCCACAGTAACCGTAGAGCCTGGACAAATTATTTCCGAGCGCACAACGTTTGAATGCGCAACCGAACTTTAGTCGTTTTCACAGTGGACAAAATAAGAAAGTTTACCGCATTTGATTAGGGGCTGGACCTGCAATAAATCGGCCGGAAAGCCGCTTCAGGTGAAATTTGGAGCTCTGCCTTAACTAGATGCATCAAAATTGTAATTAAACTTGACTTCACTCATTCGGTTTTCAACTTAGAAGTTTTGACACAACTAGGTGATAGATTGCGCTTGACTTCGCTCGTTTAAAAACCGCGAATATGTGAGTTGTTGTGTAGCTGACCTGATGATGAATATCATGAAACAGACTGCTCGTCAAACTACCTTCACTTCTGGTGAACTTTGTTTAACGGCGAGTGATGTAGAAGTTTTGCACAAATTGACCCTGGGCAACATTTTCTCGGATCTCTTGCATTCTGATAAGCATTTCAACCGGCCCTATTCACAGTGAGGTATTCAATGCGTTTTTTTAATTGGGTTTGTTAGGAACAGATGACTTAGATTAGATTAATAGTCGAATTCTGGTGTATTAGCTTATAGGGTGATCGTGCTAGTCTTCTGTTTGTTACCGAGAGAAATTGCATGTCATCCATTTAGCCGAATGGACAATGTAACTGGTGCTATTAAACGAATGCGGTAACTTTCCTGAAGGTGATAATTTGTCCGTTTTCAGTGTAGGTCTATTCAATCTCTTACACGACTCGTTCACAAGCATGATAACCATAAGTTAAATCACGGTTGGTGCATGGATTTATACTGATGTTGGGCTCTAATACGATGGAATTTTGTGCTCAGCCCGGGATTAGTAAGCTTGTTTAGCCTTCAGTTTAGTGTCCTACCAGTAATCGTCACCTACTGATAGCTGGCTTGTGCCTACTGTTCACAGGTACCGTTTTACGCGATCTTTTGTAGCGTATACTTCTATTCAGGTTTCTCTCATTTCGACCACCTTTTTGTAACTATTTTATCTGAACAAGAAGTTGTCGACTACTTTCATCTACGTATTTGTAAACTAGTACACAGCACTCGAGATTATGCTCCGTGTGTCAATGTCTGTGACTGTGAATGAAAGCAGAAGTTTCTAAAAATCCTCTTTCACAACCACAACATAATCGGTGTTCTTTAAAACATATCAGCCATATATCATTTGGTTAATGTATAGTTATTAGGTGGACAACATTGATGCACTTCCTCTGTTCCGTTGAAAAGATGATGGTAAGCCGTTTCACCGTCAGTAGGGTGAAATGTGTTTGGAATATTGGTGATACCGTGTACTTGAAAAGTGAATATACTAGGCATATTTTTCTATTTAGCAGGTTTCCCTAAACTACCTCAGGAATTTAGCATTCGTTTTCGACTGTTGTTGTTGTGTTACCAAAGAATCGGTTCGGAAATATGGGTGCTACCATTTTTCGTCCTGTTTCTCTCACTGCTGTGTTAGTAGATAATACATTTATGTCGGCGGCAGTTGCTAACATTCATAAGTTCCGTTTTTTAAGCATTTTCAATAAGGGGTTCAGTTCATCAACTACTGTGACTTGACAGACGATTTAGAATGTACTTGCAATGAGAAAAGGCGTTATTCAATAAATGGATATGCTTGCCTTTTGCCTACTAGTCAGTCGACTGTGCAGCAGAACAGCCTTATTGTCCATCAGTAAAATTTAACATGAAAGGCCACAGTAAGTAATGAAAACAGGCCGTATATTTTTTTAGGATAGATTGAAAATCTTTTCATAGTTCTCTGTAGAACCAGTTTGAGACACTCAATGAAAAAGATGAAGAAAAAGAAGCATGGGATTTGTGAGGGCATAACCAGTGGTTCACTATGTGGTGCCATTCGAAATGCGTATAACCTTTCTCATCATCACAGCGTGTCTAGATATCGCCAAATTAGAGAGTGATTTGATATGTCATCTTCAGATGCATATGCCAATACCATGCTTCTGGAAAGAATGGCGTATTGAGCCTGTTTTTGTAGTAGATGAATACAACAAAGGGCCTACAATAAACGCAGATGGAAAGTGTCAGCTTAACACATTGATTGTGAGTGTACCAAAATACTCACCGACAAACTCCCTACAGAACAAACCTAGACCAGCAGTCCTAGGTAGTAGAAATTTAACTGGTGAATGGTTCATTGGTCTCGTTTAAATAAATCCTATTATGTTTGTGGTTCCACTTATTCGTGCTGGGCTCTTCAGGCCAATCTTGAACCGATCAAATGTATGCTTTAAAGAATCATCCTGCGCCACAAGTATGATTGCTTGCATCAGTTTTGTGAATATTGTTTCCATATACTCGATCTATTGTTCAGTTCGATTGACATCTCGCCTAAATGCAACCAGGAGTAGCTACAACTGCTCATGAGGAGCGGACCAGATGAAAAATATGAAGTTCTCGATCTCGGCTATTTGAATTCCTGCTCTGTAGACTTTCACGATCTTTTGGTCTTTGACGGTCTATTAGAGCTCCACTGAATTGTGTCAAGCAGGGCGAACTAACGTAGACCACTGACATTCTCCACTGAATATTAGTTATTAAGGAAATGCTGGGGATCCATCATAGAAAGTCGTTCGTTTTATGAGACGCAAGTTGAGACGTCGAGTTTTTCACCCACCAAAACGTGTAACAAATCTGATGGATTTTACAACACTTTAACTGTACCTGCCACATCTTTGCGAGATGAGCGAGAGTTTTCTCTGGATCAGGAAATCGTTGGTCCATGCAACCCGTTGTTGAATTGACAGTTGACAACATTCCTCAGTGCGTCTCGTGTTTACCAGAAGCGACGATGTCACATGACAGCCAGAGAGAAACAGTCGGTTAAGGTTTAAATTAGCCACATTCCACCTGTTTTCTCTGAGATAGCTTGATATTTTTTCATAATAACTTAAAGAAAAGGTCATCCAAATTCTCACCATCATCATAGAATGGCTATCTTGTGTACCAATCAAGAGCAATAAGGTTTATTCTTTTATGTGTTCCAGAACATTATAATTTAACTTGGGACTTTCCAAAGGCTGTACAGAGTAAATACCCTGCAATTATTGATTGAAGTATGCAAAGACGCTAAAAGTGATTTGCTCCAGGGTGGTTAAACACTAATCGTTCACGAGCGATTAAATTATACGTGTGTATGGAGTTTCACGCGGGCGGTGGTAGTTTGCATTCAACCAAATAGACTAAGTTACACTTCTGCCACGCGCTACTCTCAGAAGTGAGTAACTGTTATATCGACCTATTTCCTATGTTACTCGCAAAGCAAATCTAGGAACTATTTGATGTTTTATGTTGTCATGTCTTAGAAGACCACATTGATAACAACTTCTTGTTTGAATAACAGCTTGCTGTGCGTAGACCACATGCTGGATTTTAATCACGCTACATTGCCACGTAAAGAATTTGTTTTATGCAACCCAAAAGATGAATTTTCAACTATCCAAACTATCACATGGTCAGTAACAATGTTTAATTTAAAAAGCTCATGTCAATGGGTAAACGAAAACGAATGTACAAAATACCGAATTCAGTGGCAAACAAGCAAAATAGTGAAACGTTTGACATTGATATTTTTCAAACAAGTTCCAAAGAAATGTAATCAAGATTGACTACAAAGAGGACTACAAAAGAATACCTCGCTTGAAAATGAACAATCCAGAGGCTGTAAACTTTGCTCTAGAGAAGTGAACAAACACTGAGATACACCAGGCAGTGAGGTTGTGGTATCAACCCGGTTTTTGTCAGTAAACTGTCTGCATGTTCATAAGTGGGATTTTATGTCAAGGTTATGTATATATGTGTCTACAGTTTCACCGCATCGTGCCAAATATGTTATGGGTCCCTTCAAGGAGTTGAATTGTTTGGTTAAAAACAAAGACAAAAGGGAGGACAACAACAGTAGAACACCATGACAAAATTAGGGTGTACATGAAGTGTTTAACTGATGTGGTCCGTCGACTACACGGGAATTCAAGTATGCCTTTGGTGGACCGGTTCTGAAGCGTTTGTTCATATGTGTTCCCTTATTTGATCAATTTCTGTTGGTGCCGAAGCGCTTGACATAAGTTGTAGTCGTTTGTATAGAGAGAATCCATGCGGGGCTCCCTTGCATTAGAGATGAATCTGGATTTTGTCGTAAGGTACATTGCGCGCCAATAAGTAGAAAAAATGCGCAAGTACTGATGCGATGAAAAACAGCGCATTTACCTGAAAGGAATTGAAACATCAAATGGCTTAATATACGTAAACGGACACGTCTAAGAGTTTTCGAGTAGGTGGCAATAAGAAATGACATTTTTTTTCTGGCGAAGCCAGGTCAATTTTGCAAACAGCTTTTTTCGGTAATTCTCATCAGGCTATTACAATTACACAGGGTAAGTGCGAATTATATATGAACATTATAACGTGTCAAATAGGTCATCAAAATATCATAGGAGTGGTACGGACCACAGTCTCATGACAGGCCCGTGTAACACTCCAACACATTCACCAACATTCCCACCCTCCCCCAGTAGACTGTGATCCGTACCATTCCTGTGATTTTTTTTGATGACCTATTTGACACGTTATAATTTTCATATATAATTCGCACTTACCCTATGTAATTGTAATAGCCTGATGAGAATTACCCAAAACAGCTGTTTGCAAAATTGACTTCTTATGAATTCTATGAGAATCTGGCGGGGAGAAGTCTTAGGTCCCTGCTTTTTATGTCAATGTGATATGTTATATGAAAGAAGGGTTGTCAGCTGTGATACTGCAAGTTTCTGTTAGCTGGATATGTTGCATGTTTCTAGTGTGCCATCTGAGATTCCTTAGAAACGTCTTTGAGTGCTGGTTCAAGGGATTCCATGTCAATCGCCAATGCCTAGAAGGTATTTGATGAAATTACTGCTGAAGCAATTCCTGACAACCTTCATTCGGTCACATTGCCACGCTCGTACACTATTCACAAATTCGAGGTATGCAGACCATAGCACGGAATTTCCAGAACAAGTGCCATAAAATTATGTTAACTGGAATGTGCTTAATGGTAACGATGCATGTGCTCAGTGATCTGAGTGGTAGGAGCGGCTGATTCAGACATTTTGATTGTGAGTGAAAAACCAAACCCTAGGTGTCAATCGCGGTTGATCAAAAAATCGAAGTTTCGTGCTAATGTAAAGCAATACGTTGGCAAGGCAGCTAATCAAATGATGGATGAAACCGTGGTTGCAAGTATGTTGAGCTTCCGAAGAAAGCAGTCGATCATTCTGTTTTTAGCCTGGTGATAGGTCGGAATGTAAAATCAGTCACGTCGTAGTGGAACGTTTATGTGCATAGTAACAACTTTGAAATTCTAGAACACGTTCCACTTTCAGTCATGAAATTAACGTATAATGCGGCAGAATGTCTGATAAAATCTATTAGTACTGTTTGAAGACCGAAGTTTTGTAGGGGACTGGATTCAGACTACTGACTGATTACCGTTACAACGAAAAACGTGCGACTGGTCGAGGTACGACAGTCAGGAAGAACACATCCGTGCTGTGTTTAATACGTGAAATTTGATTGAAACTATCTCACAGAAAGTAACAACAGGAGCTGCCTAAAGAGTTCAAAAAATATTGAAAATGGCCAAAGTGTTTTTTTTTAAAGCCATGGTGCAGAGGTCACCTGACTCCTAGAAAATTATTACACATGTCTGCAACAGGGCGTAAGTCACAGATTTGTTGTTGCTGGCGTTTTTTTGCGTACTGGACGAAACCCGAGGTATGTACAACAAAACAGTCAGGATTGATATGGTTAGTGGCGATATAAGGCAGTAAAACCTCAAAGACGGTCTACAGGCAAATTGTTAAAGCACCACTTGAATATCTCTCAGAGACTGGTAGCAGGTGACAAGTAATTTAGAAGATGGTTAGTAAACTACCAGCAAACGTATTGCACATTAGCCTCCAGGAGAGAGTATGCTGCGGGTGGATTCAAACGGCATTGAGTAATCCATTAACAGCGATATTAGATGCTTCCACAACCACGTAGGTTGAGCCGTTCACGTCGTTCCGAACGTCTCATACAGTCTTAATAAGATTGACCGTCTTGATAACTTCTGCTGATAGAACATAACCACCGCTGAAATCACAATGGAATAGGTTACTTAAGGGTTGCATTGAGCTGGCGCTTTTGCATTAAAATGATGAAATTAACTAACCTGTTGACTATAGCGTACAGCCACAGCCAACATTGATAAGATGACAAGTGTAGGCTTTCTATCCATTATCTAGACCAATCCGTAAATCATTTTTAAGTGTATATTTTACTCCAAGAATCTCTAACTACAATTCATTTGGCCCAGCGCGTCTCGAACTTGCTGAGCAGTTCTGTACTCTATTTAGTGTGTGCCTTGCTTGTTAAGCAACAGACCACAAACCACTTGTAAATCAAATACCCAACTCCATTGAGGTGCACAAGTTGGCAATTCCATGGTTTTCTGCAGACCATCCGTTGAACCGATTCAGCCATTTGAAGGGACATTGTCTCTTTGAGTGGAGATGATGTGTTACTTACTTCTATTTCGATTGTAAATTTGTTGTATATACATAGCTGAGGGAGGCTACGAAGACCTGGATATGATTATTATTTCATAGCGGATAAAATCTACCGTCCATGTAGGATCTGCAGAGAGTGCTGTTTCTAACATTGCGACAGGGTTCACTGGTCACCATCTTGGCTTAAAATATGTCTGAGAGTAGCCAGCCAACACTACTACACCGTTATTATAACTATGGAACTGTTTACTGGATTAAAACCTCTCAAATTAAACCTCTAAGGTACAAGTCCCTCATTTTATCGATAAAATACTGGCATTGTTTTGAATGTTCACGACATGTTGGCATTGTTGGTTGGTAGCTTCTTCTAATTGGTTCTTTGCTAATGAAAGTCTCATGTCTACATGAACCAAGTTGAAGTTCCTGACATCCATTAAATCCACCACGTTGATGAATTCTTGTTCGTCAGCCGTGACTTGATGTTATTTGCTCTGGCTAATTAATACCAATGTGTTCTAAAAGAAGGAAGTTGCCAGCGAGATTATCAGGCACAAAATTTCAAATGGAGTACAGTTTGTTAATCTTACTGCATGTGTCCTCATGTTGTCCAGTACTAAATCATTGTTCATGCCACACTTCGATGAAGTGTTGCTTGGTTTTTCTTGGAAATTTGATCGTTTTTATCTTGCCTACTTTTGTCAAATCTGCCTTGTTGAAAAAGCCACCAGGAACTTGTTTGAATGAATCGTGAACGCTTTCCAATATTTTTCTCTGATGATGCAATTAAGCTGACTTCTGGCGCGGTTGGTTTAGACCTCAACTACACTGGCCATTAAGCAAAATCGAAAAAGAGCATTTTATATTCACCACAAAGATCGTCAAAACGCGATTGTTATCATCCGCATGGTTTACTGCAGTCGAGCCTTATAATTCCTGTCTGCGTATGCAAAAACGTTGTGTACACAAACCCCACTTCCCTTGGCCAACGATCTGCAGGCTACTTAAAATCTGAACAAATTGGTGATAATCCTGACCAAGAAGAACGTCTCTTGATGGTTACGCCTGCCTCTCTCACGCGCCTAACAATGTCTTTAATCCTCTGAATCTCTATGATATGTAGTGGCCTGTCTGAAATGATCAAATGTTCATCAGTAATCCGCACATACATAGTTGTGCAATTCAATGAGAATTACCCATGCCAAGTAAGCATCTAAATGAAGACACCCGAAGGGTGAACATGCAGGGTTGTTTGCATAGATCTATATTCCCTTTCAGCTGAAGATTTCGTGAAGCGTCAAACAAGTGAAACAAACCTAACAGGACAACAGTAGCGGTCTGTGTCTCAAATAAGACTACCCGCTGAGTCAAATATGTTGTGAGGACCAGACGGTATTTTGAGAACACGCGTATTTTTAAGATCATGTACGATAGCCTCCTTGTGACTTAGGCATAAATAATTCGACATATGCTGGCTAGTTCCTTCACTCTCATCGATCTGTGGACATTTTGGCTACTATATTGAGAAGAGAAACGGACTGTTCTGCTGACCGAATTTTTGCAGAACATGTAGCTAGTTTGAGCTTGTGGTAAACAGTGCTGTTGATTCTGGCCAGAATCAATGGAAGTTGTGTTCAGATTACTTCAACTGAAACCGAGAGCTGGATGGCGAAACGACGCCTGGAGGACCGAACCTCCATACCCCGCGCAGCGACACTACCAGCCGGCCACTTGTCCACAGCCAGCGGTGTGCACAATGTCAATCTTAACTGCTCCCCATACATATACCCCTTTGGTCAGACGATCGTGTTGTAGGTCCTATACATATATCCCCATGTATTGATTGTATTAAATACTGGCCGAACGTTCCTTACATTATTATACGTAGCCAACTCTACATCGATACTACGAACTCTCACTCGAACTCGCTCTTTGTTTGTTTTGTACCGCCGCATTTTACTGTTTACGCTACCGTGTTATTGGTTGATATTTGCTGACAGCTAATTTCCGTGTACAAAGTTCACTTGGTTGTAAGTTGTATAATTTGCTAACCGTTGTTTATTTATTTACAGAACCAGTTTTCTCCGAGTAAACCTTCAAAATTCCGTCTTGTTCTGCCCTGAATCAAGAGGTTTACAGCTGCCCCGATACACTGCGTATAGTTGTGAATCCTGACAGGTTTTATAAGTGCAATGTATAGAAAACCGTAGGTTTTTCCACAAGAAGTAGGTATTGTGTGAATTCCAACAGAATACGAAACTATCAAATTGTTAAACATTCTCAAATCACGAAAGAGAAACATACACGAACGAAAAACATGAAGGATTTAGTTAAAATTTGTAGATAGTCGATAACGTTAGTGGTACACGAAGATCGCTGCTAACTAAACCCATAGGAAATTGCTGCGGGAACATAAGGTTAACGTACGTGAAAGAAAGTCGATCTCTACGATAAGACTTCCTTTGGTTTTAGTGATTTGGCGAAGTCGTTCAGCAGAAGTAACTCAACATCACCAATAAAGTGGACCGCTTGTAGGGTTTTTCACCTGCAGCTTATGGTATAATAAGCACACGATCTGTGCTAGCAGTGACTTACATTGCTATATCACGATTGTCAACATATTTCGTCGTTTAGAATAATGTAAACGATTCTGGACATCGTCCTGTGCTTCTACCCAGCTGATGATTCTAGGTGTAACTGATATAAGTGGTAGCTTCCAGTGGTTTGGTAATTGAAAATCCACAATCAGTTCGTGCTGCTGGACAGTGGAGAGAGAGATAGAGAGAGAAATTGACTGACACAGTTGTTAGATCTCGAACTTATATGACCGTGCAATCAACTAAAGCACGCCGAGTTGCGTTCGAACCATGAATGCCGGAGGACAGCTTGGAAACTGTGTTGGTGGTTGGTTTTCCCCACACGGGGGACTTTGTTGCTAAGTACACCTATATCCTCAGTGGTTTTGTGTGTTGTATAGTTGTCAACCCCGACTAAACTTTAAGTTCACACTTTGTGCGCTTATCCGTGTCCATACTGCCACACGCCACACAGCACCGGGGGATTCTATAGAAAGTTGGAGGGAAAGGTGTTCATTTGGATTGATCCTTCACAGCTGCTGTAATAGTATGGATCCCGACATCTCTACAGTATATTGCAACTTTTTCAGGACGTTGACCTAGACTTTTAATATTGTTTAACCGGCTAAACCAAATATTTGGATATGCAGCGCCGAACAGTCTAGCGGGATAACAACGATTACTTGATATACAAAATAATAGGTAACAAACAGGACAAGAGTAACTAAAGTTTCGACACAGCGATAAATAAATCTAAGTGCAACAAAACGGAGGGTATTACCTGCATATCGGATTGTCCAGAATGAGGACAGAATATTTGTTGTTGGTAAGGCAATATACCAGTAGCGACAGGTCTCGAATATCTTACTGACGTCTAGATACACAGAGAATATTAATTTACTGTTCATTACCGATTAACTGGGAACCATGCGCATAATTGAGCTATATGAACAAAGCAGTCGCCTGCAGTAAGCATAGATTGTTAATAATCTGTAGATAGTGAGCCACATGGAGGTATTCAGTTCATTATTCATTAGACGAAAGGTGATACTAACATCATAACTCTCGTCTTGCAAATGTTTTGTGCAAAATAAACTTTAGTGGTGCGTTATTATCCATCTACTTCCGTTCCTGGATGTTTCAAGTTGGTTCAGACCGACTGTTCTGAAGTTTGACTTTGTTGATGGTAAATGCACATTCAGTCAAGTGTCACGAAACCTCGTTATCGAGCCTCGACCCTTGCCATCTTTATAAACGAGGATTTAGGCAGAGGTATCGATATATAAGTTACGTGAGATTGAAAGTGATATTTTGTGATGGCCAGTGAAAACCGAAATAATCATTTTACTACCAGCTGTACTTTAACAGGCAACAAACACACACGGTGAGTCACACAACAGTTACTCATATTACCGCATCACCTGTAACATCTTGCTTAGATGACCACTGGTAACCAAACATGTAATGGTATAACCTCGTTGAAATAGAACTTGGGGCACAGTTAACAAACAGGGAAAACAGAAATTCCCGCTTCAGATTGCTAACAAAGCGAGAATAACCATACATTCGAGACCTTCCTTGAGCTCGTGTAGCTAATTCTTTACAGTTGGATTAATCCAAAATCTAAAGTTTATTCCTTTTAAGCCACGGTAATGCGTTTCTATGACCCTCTGTGTTGGCGTTACTTCTGTCGATAAGTTTACTTTTTCCAGAATATACAACAAACTACTTTTTCTAAAATAGTAGCATGTTTAGAAATATAACAAGCGTATCTTTCTTTGCAGTTGCAGGAAATCCTGCCTTCAGTTCGAAATGGTGGTCTTGCTTAACCTGCAACGTTAAACTTGTTCACTTTACATTTTTTTGGTCACCGTTAAGGTATACAGTGAGAATGATTAAAAACTGTGCAGGTACCTTTAGACGCGCTGAGACATAACAGACTTGAACTATTAAATTTTGATTGAAACGCTGATTTTTATCGATGAAAGTAATGCTTTAACCGCGGACGTACTAAATAAGAATCCATAAAAGCGGTCAGATTTCTTCCGTGTTATGCGATCACGTAATTTACTAACGCCGAAGGAGCAGAGTATTTTGTAAGGAGTCCAATGAAATATTTCAGTCCAAACGAATGAGCAGGTTCGGGTTTCTAAACATTAAATTTTGTACTAAAACTTTTAAAATGGAAGCAAGCACTAACTAACAAATATGTTGACCAATTTTTAAAAATTCTATCTTTCACTGACCAATGCTCGCAGAAAGTCAACTATTTTGACCGTTTGGAGATTTCCCATTACTAAATTCAAGTACGTTTGACTTTAGTTAGAGCTGTGGTCGTTATCGCTCTAGCATTCACCAGTAAAAGGCTGGCACGGCTATCATTCGATTAGATACAAATGACTTGGTGCACGAAACAGTTGTTGTAATCATGACTACGGACGTTCAATAAGTTTCAAAGTTGACTACAGGCTTCAAGATTGAGAGGATGTGGTATTTGGAATGGTAAACCCATACACGTATACAGGTGCCAGGAGTAACCGCCTATCGCTTCTTCCTTTTAGGGCGTCAGCAATCTGATTAAAATTTCGACTTGATGGATTTCTAGTGACATTAAAAATGTTACAGCGTTCTGACCCGATGTGAGCGATTTCACTTACTGGTTAGGTCTACAGTAACACGAGGATTTTTCTTCCCAGTACATTATTCTGAATAACAAGAAATTAGTAAATACGTGATTTTTACCTGCTGTGTAAATGGACATATTGACTTGTCGTACAGTCAGTGACGAAATAAAATGCATTCAACGACTATTACAATAAAGTCCAGATCTAACCACCTTCGATATGATATCTCACGCCTATTGTAGCAGGTTTTTGCTGAATTGGTTCTAATAGACTCGCCCTAAACCTACAGAGCGCTGTTGCTTCATTCAGATGAGACACGAATCATGGTTGGCTAATCGCAATCCCATTTTTAAGAGTGCACTAATACATGCAGACTTTTGGTTTCGTAATAGCCATATACCAGTTTCATCATTCTAGGGTTTGTAATACATTTCAAGGTCTTTGAGATGTGTGGAATTTTTACTGACAGGTTAATACGTCTTTATGCTGATAATTAGGAGAACGAAAGTAGCCACAGTCAGATACCAGACAGCAAGGGATATCCAATGCTGGATGAAAATGCACGTCATCGTCAAAGAAATAGGCACAGCTTCGCTACGAAACCTTGTAAAAGTCGATATACCGTTAAACCCGCACATTTCAATCGGGGTTGGTACGCTTCGTTCGTGTATTCCAGAAAAGCGTATTCTTCAACAAACGACAGTTTTGCACGGCATATCTGACTTTTTATAAAAGAAAATGCCATTTTTATTTAGAGGAAACCGCTGGATTTTTACTTATCAGCAATGAAATCAGCTTCCTCATATTGCTTATTTATTTAGTCCAACCATAAACTAGTTTTTCAAGTGGACAGTACCAACTGTTATGTTCGTCACTTACAACACGTCACGATAATACAGCGCCCAGGAATGGCTTAATCATCATTCGGGACCTCTACTTTTTATCTGGCAGCTAATTTATTTGTCAACGTTATGAATCTCCGCTTAAAATATGTTTATTTAGGTCTACAATTGCTGTCAGATTGAATAACGACACTTGTTCAGGTAAACCGAATTAATTGGTGATTGATATCAAATTTCACAATTTTTTCCTCAGACCAGTCATGAACTAGCAACGTACACATATATGCTGCATTCGCTTAAAAATGCACCCAGTGGTTGCAAAAGTTTGGGAATAACAGTTGCAGACAAGCTTAACATAAACGGAAATTTCCCACTAAACCAACAAGATAGTCCAAAATTACGAGCATACTCTACTTTCGCTCTAAAATTGTCAGAATTTTGAGTGTGAGTGATTGTTCTCAGAATTTTTTTAAACATCAGTATCTACAATCCTAATAGTTCCAACAGAGTTTGTTTATTGATCCTGTTCACAAGTGACGGAATGTTTTTGTGTACACAACACAGGCTTCAGCAAATTTTAGGGACCGTGGGTGGTGTATAAGTTATTCATCTTGTATGAATCTAAACTGTTGCTGCTTCTTCACTAAACTCAACGGCACCTCAACATGCCCCCATAGTGCGGAATTGTTAGCAAAACAACTGAATTACCATGCGTACATTCAACCATTAATGTTTACGCCAAAAGCGTAACAGCAGAATGTGCAACATTGTGTTCCGTTGGTTCTGATTTACATAAATTTGGACATGATCATTATAGAGGTGCGTTGAAGGTGGTTGCAATTTTGTAAGTTGCAATACAGCACCGTTTGGAACAACCAAACAAACAACCAAACTCGTACGTCATAATTAAATTGTAAATGTGAACAAACGTCCGTTTATGTCACGGTTTACGAGAAAAATATAACATTCGACAGGTTAAGTATCCAAAACATAAACACTTCGAATTGAAATGATGAAACACAAGTAAACAAGATGAAAATTTTGTATGATAAGCCGTTTTCTGTTAACTTTGCAGAGAAACAGACCTCTCAGGTTGATGGCAGACGTGAGCAGTCAGAGCTCATAGAAATGAACTGATGATTTCCACATCAGAAGATGCCATTGAAATTATTCGTCCGAATGTTCAGTGCGGCAAACGGAACCAAGGTCTTGCATCATTTAAAATTCCATTGGGAGAACTCAAATTAGATTGCGTTTCGTGGTTGCAGCATTGGATACACAGAAGTGATACGACCCTTACGAATTCTAAGTTTAGGCTTCATTGCGTCACTTCGTAAGTCTCAGTAACCATCACTGGGACAGTGTGCTGTTTTGAATAGCAGATAACATTAATTCAGTGCCAGCTTAAGCCCAAACTGAAACAGATTGACAGTGTGATCAGTCTTGATAAATACCATTTCAGGTTCTAAACAAATATCCGAGGAACGAAGCCCTTTTCTGTTCTGTTATTTATCAGAACCCTTCTGATAAAATAGCTGAGTGTTCTGCCTGTTTCAACTGTCGTCATACAGCCACAAATTTGATGAGCTGCAATGTAGTTCAAATAATGTTATCAGATTACCTTTTCATTCTCTTCTAGCAACATTTCACTTTTGCAGTCTTGTAAATTTCAACCTTCGTGATCCATCTCACTGCAACGGTCGTACTTTCCATCATTTAGTACGAAACTTACTGCTTACTGCTTACTGCGATATCTACTAGACTTCTGCAATCTGTGTAAATCCTTTTCATTTTGTACGTTTAAGTAATGTTCCATTCGTTTGCACCCTGTGGTGAGCGGAATCAGTCATTTCCAGGTGAACAAGCTGTGTACAGGTGGAGTACGGACTAACTTTAGTTGTGCGAAATTAGGTTTCAGGTATTCATGGTTGTGTACACAAATTTGAAATAAATCAATTTTACCGGTAGTTTTCATCACAGAAGTCGCAGTAATGGTTTAATTATACATGACGTGATTCAGCTGTATGATGAACATTTATTCAATTGCTCAGCAAAGTCGTAATGGACTGAGCATAAGTCAAATTGTGATGTTGTTTCACGAATTGAACTTTAATAGAGTCTAATCGATTCCTTCTTGAATAAAAGGTTAGCGAATACCTCTTCGAACGGCTAGGCATTTTTCCAAACTGGGATCACTGTCTGTCACGGTAGTGCAACAAACCCACCAAACCGTCCAAAAAATGAACATGAATTCGAATTTTTCATCCCAAACACCGGTCTGTCACTACTGATGTCTGCCTTGTATCCTTCTAATAATCTTTGTAAGATGGTCCAATAACGATACAGATTAAAAACTCAAATTCGGCTGAATGGTCTGTGGGAATAGAGCAGATAAGACAAATTTTGAGCGACGTTGACTAAGTGTTGACTGAAAACATCACGTATAACCTGCGAATAACGAGTAATTCACTGGTTTTGGTTATTTACTCATACGTCATAAATGATCATTGTCATCCGGCTATCATATTTTTAAGCGCAATATTTCTACAAATAAGCATTCAACTGAACATGTGCGATGAATACCACACAATATTTTCTTATAGTTTACTACGACACGTCTAAATTGTCCACTTCCCATCTCTTATTATGAGTTTATGTTACGACTTATTGATGCATACTTGTTCAAGGTGAGTTAATGAGACAAGGCATGAAAGTAATTGCAGAACAGTAGCCTTTTCGGTTTGTTATCTATCGAAGGAATTTCAGAAGGATTTATGATACACTTTAACAGTAGCCAATCCTATTCAATAAGGGTGGGCGGATCAGCCATAATCAAATCCGTTCACAAATTGGCGGATAGTGTGACGATCCTGCATACACCGGGTATGCGAATATGCATGCATCTTATACCACGAGCCCAAGTTTTCTCAGAAAGGCAAGCGTCTATCGAATTCTTCTTCTCCACTACAAAATCTCAATGCAGAATTCATTTGAATTTTCCGACACAAAAAAAGAAAGGTAGTTGGTTTCGAAATCTTTCAACACCCATTCAAGACATCATTTAATCTTTTAGTAGACCAATAGATCTTAACCTCAGTGTTCATGTCCTGAGTGACACTGATAAGAAGATTCCCGGTTTACTGCAGGTCAAGTAATCAAATAAGAAACAGACGCACTCCTGTCACGTTTACCCTATTTATTTTCAATAGTATGCAAAAACTTTGTGTTTTTGTTCGCGTACTGCGTGAATATAGCAATATGAATGTACCCAGACAGACATTGCACTCACTCTTCAAGCTTGAAAGTTCATGTTGTCACAAATTAACCTATACCGACTTCCATACCACTTGTGAAGATATTTTGTTAAAGGTTATCCCAGTGGTAAGTTTATACACCAGGTGTATGTGAATTGAGGTTTTTGAATCATCCAAGTCCATACATTCTGCTTACGATGTTTAGAATGTAAAATTCTTCATTCCCTATAAATGACGATAGCTACGCTAATGATTTTCCAGTCTCATATTGTCGTTTGGTTGACCCGTGTAGAGATGTTCATCATAAGCGATGATTTCCACTCTGAATATGTCTCTTCGACGCGTTGGCCACTGATCTAACAATGTGGTGTTGTGCTCGTTCACCAAAAAATGTGAACCGTCTGTCACCTTTATTTTTGCGTTTCGGTATGAGACTCTTAGGAAACGACATTTTGCATACCTTTGCATTCGCGGACGTATTATAATCTTATCACTTCTAGAGGATGCTGCTTCAAGTACTGCTCATTTCCATTAGCTATATTAAACTTTATTAATTTTCAGGAGGACTGGTGAATGAGAGCAGAAGACAAACTTCTGCAACGGTTGTGCTACGCACGAAACGCATCAGAACGAGAAAACCTCACATCCTTGTTCACATTATCCTACGTGGTTGACAGGTTGTTCTCCTACCACGGTCAGTGTTATAATTCTGGTTGGATTTACTCATTTGTGAGTAGAAGGAGGTATTCTTAGGTCAGGTGTTCAATCGCGATCAACTTATGCCTTAGAGAGACAGACTTATGAATAGCGGGGATATTTTGTTCGATCATCTACTGTTCACCAAGGGTTATAGATCAATAGTTCCACGCAGATGAACACCAAAAAAACGACTGACATGTATTTGGGTATAGATGAAACCACAGCATTTCTAATTGTCTAAGTTGAACTGGAATTAGAGGTAACTGGCGATTCGAGAGTAAAACGTTGGTACATGCCGAAATAATTTAAACAAAACCAGAGGACACACAAGCAGTGGGTGTCCTAAACCTACAAGGGAAATTATAAATCGATGGGCTGTAGGATGTACGTCAAATAAGACATTTCGTGCGCAAGTTCTACCATGTTAATTTACACAGAAGTGCGGTATACACCAGTGGTTTGTCAAAACCTGAAAACTACAGTGTTATCCTGGTGGTATAGCTCAACTAGCAGTTCCTGTGAGAACGTTTGTACTGAGGCGAGATATCGACCTGTGTTTACCAGTTACCTATCCACTGCAAACACTGTTTCGTTACTTGTTCCCAGGACCCTATTGGTATGCAACAAATGCGAGGCGTCTCTTTGATAAGAAAATAAGTAATCAATGAAAACCAGCATCACAAGTTGCAGTTCACTGAATATAATCACATACATATTTCAGCACAGCCTTGCATCTGCCAACATACAACACCAACACGAAATGTCAAAGGCAGGGTATACAGCTTCACTGTCAAATGGCTAATCATTCACATGGAGGAGTAATATGGGACACCATCCAGCACACACGCAACAAGCTTCTCTACCGTTAAATCAATCGGTGAATCGATAATACGTTTTATGCACCCACCCAACAGTGATTGTTCAACTCTCAAATTTGAGTAATTCTTTTAATACTCACACTGAAAAGTGAAAATAAAGATCCATACTGAATTTACCAGAGCATGCGCATGACAGTCTAGGCAGCACAGTTATATGATATAGTGATTTGAAATACCTGAACATGTGATACCTACGAACATAACTTATCGATTAGTATTTCTTATTCGCGAATCCTTATAGTTCATACTGCGGTCTAGTCCTCAGAAAAACTTTTACGGGACTACATAAATCCTTCCAAATATGTAGACATCACCTGTATAGATAAATATCGACCTATTCAATAATTATGCATCGGTCACTAGACATCCATTTGAGGGGCATATAGTTGTTTGTAGTCTTTAAAAATAACATTGCCGGACAGTAAACGTGTCATTAAAGTTCAATGACTCAGAGAATTTCTTGCGCGAAATGTCTTGGTTTTTGGCTGTAAAAATGTTACAAATCAATGAGTAACAACCAATGACAAAAGTAGCAATATTAATAATAATGTTCCGTTATCTTCTGTTTCACATGTTGTCTTTTCTTCGAATTTTTTGTGAGCTCCTTTAGCTTTTACCAGCTTCTTTGAGTTGTCGTGCAAAAAGTGCCGGCAGATACAGACCAGATTTTCATCTGTTCAGAACTCCGATATCCTTCTCATCTTCCCCAGAGATTTTCAGAAGTCCACATCATTATTCGTTACCATGCATAATCATGAACAAGTAAAGTCGTTCGCTGAGGAAAAAGTTACATGTACTATCGTCCACCTGGTTTGTCTGCTTGGTTTGTGATTAAACACTGAAGCAAATTTCAACTGACAGGTGGACATGGCATAGGGGATTTCACAGATGGATTTGGAAGTAGAACACAACAAAACTGAGAAATAGGCACACTCAGTGGTGCAGGTGACACAAATTAACCGGAAAAATAAGCAATAATCGTGATTTGGTGTGAGCTCTTCCTTATTAGGAAAAAATGACTAGCCCATAGACTTTCCCGTCGACCTTTTTCAAAAAGAAACACTAGACTCGAGTTTCGCTCTCATTAGGGCTCGTCAGTAGTGCATATCATTGCCATTGCCGGGATTAGAATTCCGGCCACGCTGTTCATGAGGCAACCGTGTTTGCCACTGGGCCACTGACCACATATTAGGCACGACCGAATTATCATATGTGGACACTCAACCACTTTCGCTTGTGAGTAATGATCAAGTTACCCGATCGTCTCGATAGGAGAAATAGTTACTGTCTATCAACTCCAATCGATTAGGAGTTCCTAGACAGGTTGAAATCTCCGATCTCATTAAACCTGATAGGCGATATTTTAGATTACTGATGAGTACTCATAAGCGAAAGTGGTTGAGCGTTCACATATGATAATTCCGTCGTGCCTAACGTGAGGTCAGTGGCGCAGTGGTAAACATGGTTGCCTCACAAAAAGCAATACACTCATTATGGACATTGTTGTTCAACTGCTATAAGCCCGTGACAAAAACAAAATGGAGTAATCCTAGAAATGGAGTGAATGGAAATCAACACCTAAACTGAAACAATCAACGTCATGGTGCTTATAACCTACAAACATACAACCAGACTGCAAATGAGGTTTTCATTGCTTCGTTGCGTTAGGTACACATCACGAACAACTGAGAAGCTCAACGAAGTTAAATTCGGCATTTCATCGTAACACGTACAGACAGAAGCAAAGTGATCATGATGATCTCAATCGTTGAGATACAGCGACCAAATATTCTTGACCCACCATCCTTCTTTCTGTTGCTTTTCCAAGACCCATTGGACACCACGAATCTCCTGCCACTGAGATAGACATAGGGCACGGAGCGGTAGATTGTCTTTCGGAACTCCAGGCACATCACCTAACTCTCTTGACATGTGAATTTTTAGGGATTGGATCAACGAACTCGATTAAACCAGAGCACCATAACACTCCGAGTACTTAGTCACTGATGGTGACATACATGTACGACTGAATGTGAGCACTGCTAAATGAAGATGTTAGTTTTCTAGGCAAAGTCAGCCTTTAGCGCTCGTTTCTTGCAGCTGAGGGGCAAAAATAATGTACCTGTTTTATTCTGATTACGGCTCGAAAAGTTGGTTGAGTCACACTTTCAACGATAATGCATGCAATGTCCTACATCTATGTGTTTCATTTCCGCTATCCTGCTCTTATCATTCCAGAATTACATTACTCAAATCGATCGAAAATTTCCACAACTGTCAATAATGTTCGCTTTACAAGTAAAGTATGTTTCAAACAAAGATTAGAAAAGTGTTTCAACGTTACCACGGTTCACAGGCTATCTGGTGAAGCTACTAATGAAGCGCATGACTAGTTCTGTTAAATATAGTCGATTCGAGCGTATCAGATTTGATGTCCAAGCTGCTTCGAAAACTCTGCAATGCAGTGGCCAGTGGATGTAATCTTCATAAGTTTTTAAACAATCTACATAGTTATAACCGCACCAAGCCCAGTTAACATAAGATGTATACTTCGAAAAACTTACAAGGTTATGTAGAATTGAACTACTTGGATGATTAACCCTCACTATCATAACCTACTACTTGTCGAAAAATAATTGCCCCATTCTTCTGCTCGTCATCTTTTGAATTACGCTAATAATTAATTACGCACAAAATCGCATCGTAATAGATCACTGCTACATCAATTCACTTTTCGTGCTCCATCTCATTTACTCTGGCGTAGTCGCGTTAACTCTCGAAGGATAACATCAGTAATATTGGGTCATTAGGAATTATGCGAACAATACCGAATTATTAAAGGTACATTGAGTATAGGTTCTAATATATTTAAAGTTGCACAAGCTTATCTCGCAATGTATTCACAAGAATTATCTTGAGTCTGTAAATGTGCCGTTTTGCCTATCTGGTTGCACTTGACTCTCGTAGTATCCTACAATCATCCACATGTCCCTTTACCCCTCAAAATTTTAAATGATTTCCACAGGAGAAAAGAATAGTGTTTGTCTACTGCTACTTCATGAGTAGTGTGATTTCAAGTCTGAACACTAAAGCCGAAACCAAGCGGAAAATGTCTCGATACCAGAGAATGGGATTGATTAAATTCAATATACGTCTGATAGGAAGTAGAGGTTACGACGCATTATCAGATACTTTCCACTGACTGCGTCGTGTTGTTGTTTGAAATTCGATTCGGCTATGATAGCAATCAGTTGTGTTCTCTACATTAATAGGTGACTCCTAACAAACACTGGATACGTATTCCTAAAGACCGAGACACAGATGGCCATGTAGTGCTGTATAACAAGTAGTAGACTTGCAGACAACCAACAGTTTGCTGAAAAGTTGTAGCGCTGCATTCCAGCTGCCAAATATATTATCGCTGGCGTGTACACCAGCAGATATATGTCCGAGTTGACCACAGATAGGGAATCAATGTTAAAAATTATTCATCGTGTAGACGAGTCGATTATTCATTGAAAGAACTAGTCAGCGCGGAAGCTTAACCTTGAGAAACTCATGGTTCTATAACTATCGTATGGTGCTTACCGTCAACCCCATACTTCATTACCAAATTCGTGCCGATTTGGATTTAATATAGCAAGAGTTACTTATAATCAAAAGGCGAGTGACACCAATAAAAATAGGCTTATGACACGTGAGTAGCAGAGTACAAAATAACTACAAAAAAACCATGAAACAAAGTGTTTGGAATGAGCGAAATCCCGAGAGTACAGAAGAAATGACATTGACAGTTGCAAATCTTACTTCCGCTGCACGAAATTCCTCTCGTGACACTGCTGTCACTGACATACCATCCATTGCAGCAATACAGCATTACCTCGTGGCACCATAGAGACTCACCGGACAGCACTTTTGGCAAGTTCTATTCGCATTGTTCATTATCCTTATTTTCTTAAACTTTATAAACTTTATAAGCTCTGCAGATTAGTTAATTAACTAGCGTGGGACGTACCATTA
>JTDE01021214.1:82797-114217 GCA_014338405.1 Paragonimus skrjabini miyazakii | reverse complement strand
TGTAGTATACCCGATAAGAGGGAGAACGAGGATTTGCCAGAAATCGTTTATCAAGAACACGTAACATTAGTCACTGTTCGTTCAGGTAGTTTGTCTCCACTTGGGGCCTCTTCTTCGGAGATTGCACAAATCGTCGGCTCTGCAACACAAGGGAAGGAGACAGGGATTAGCCGCGGTTCCAAAGCATACGACGCGCGCTTTTTCACTTTCGGTTTCACTTTACAATAGAAATGGCTTGTGAGGGGCCTAACAAGATGCTTTATGATTTACAGGCTGCATCCCCAACAGGTTTCCATCGTCCCCAATTCTTGATTTTGGACTCGGGTTATTCGGAGAATGGCATTTTTGCGGTGTCTTCAACAATTTCGCTCGTGCTTTGGGCGTCGGCCGTTGGGATAGCGACTGCAGAGACGACGCCCTTGCTTTACACGACTGGCACGTAGGCCTGAGTGGATACTACTGTAGCAGAAATCACAGAAACCAAATGTGGAAGGAAATCAATGCAGCAACCGAAAGTCGGTTACGAAGAATGTAAGACGAAGTGCGGAAGAACTTGGGAAAACAGGAAGGCTAACTGAAGTCATTTTTGTAAGAGTTGGAAATCCAGCAGTAATGACTGACCGAGTTGTATACCCGGGGAGGGCCTTCGGCGAAAGCTATTACAAGTCCTGAATCCAGACGGGACTTATTCATTGGTAGAAACAGAAATAACGTCATTAGGGCACTTTTAAGAACAATAGGAAAAATGGCATAGCTGGGGGAAAGGCGGAGACTTTGCTTGATAAACCTCCAACGGCAGGTAAACGTTACGGAACACCTAGCCCCCAGGGGAACTAGTGGAAGATGTCCTGCTGTGAAATGAGGCCATGTTATATATCCATGGATTATATGTGCTTTTCTGGATACTTTATTTGCAGGATGTACAGACTCAGTGATAGAATGTTCTACTGTTACTATTCTACTCGATGAAAGAATAAGGTGCTCTTCAGTGTCATTAAAAAGCAAGTAGACATGTCGGAGCTACAAATTATAGAACAAGATTCGAAGACTTCCAAGGTATATTGGAGGGTTGTCTTCTAAAGATGCATGGTTGTTGTCCCCAACCTGGCGTACCCCAACCTTGTGACATGGTTTCCTCTCTGTCTCATCCAGTCAGCCCTGCGCACCCTCTGGGCCAATGATGTATGTCCCCAATCCGTTGGTCTTCAATGATCTTCAGTTGCAATAAATGTGCATTATACCTCCAAAGGACGCTCTCTCCAGAACTGAAAGCTTGAGCATGAAAAATTTCTGTTTATCTATTTTGTTTCAAAAGCAATTTGGAGGCGTCGTGTCTTCGAGACAGTTCCAAAGCTTGTATACAGTTGGAGTGGAGCTTCAACGTGTTGAAGTTCGATTCGGCTCTTCATGCTACATTTGATCAACCGACCCGGCGTTCGGTGATCATAGAAGACGAATTTACGCATGCGTTCGTGGGAAATACGTTTTGCATTCATCTTCCGGCATTCGAGAGAGAGCAACGGATTGAACCGGATACTTTTCATATTTCAACGTCAACCGCAATATCAAAAGAGGATTTCACGTCAAAAAGTTTGTCATGCTGCACAACCCTCCGTGCGACGTAACTGCTGCGAAATACAAGATATCAAGGCCTCACCGCACCTTAAAATAAACTGAGGAAGTTTGACCATAGCTACTCGACGGCATTGTATCCTTCAACATTACCGAATACATTCGTCAGCCCCTTGACAAGGGATGTGTGCAACCTTCAAGCACCATAGTTCGCAGTGAAATATACCCTTAGATATCTAAGCCGTTTTCATGCCCTAATGAACAGAACTGGCAAGTGCTATTTCAGCGTAAAAGATGACATCCGTTTAGCGCTTTTTATGTTCATGAGTAATGAACAGATAGAACTGTATCGGCGTTACTCCGAAGTCATCGTCAAAAACGCAACTTACGAGAGTTGTAAGGAACGGTATAGTTTGTTTTACTTTTAGTATATATTAGCAGAGTGCACTTACTTGTGTGTATTGGTTGATTTGCAAATAGAACCACGGTAGTCATCGCAATGTTTCTCCGCCAATTCGTTATATTCATGGGACGAATAGAGACAGGGACCATGATCATGGATGACAGTGAGGCCATCCAAGCAGCATTCACCCAAGGGCTGCCACATGTCCATCAGTTCCTGTGCCGAGTTCACATTTTGCTGAACGTATGCAACCGCACCTCCAATTGGAATATCAGCAAGTGGTTCATAATTGCTATGTTGGCATGTAACCATTGGGGGATATGTTTCAGCACCGGCCATTGTGCAGAACACATTCGGCAAACGGGACGACGACCACGCGAAAGCCACCCATCACTCTATCAAGCGAGAACTTAAACGCGCACATAATAATCTGGCAGGTCATTGAACGCACAATAGCCAGCTCTGACCACATCATTAACGACCGCCAGGCACTGCTCGGCTCTACTCGCCGCTCATAAACGCACATCAATAAGCGCTCAGATTACGTGGGGTTGAGTAGTCGTTTGGTCCAAAGGGTCGTGCGGCTGACATCCAAAAATGTCGCCGACAAAAGCCACCTGACTTTCACCGCTTTTTAGACGGGGATTTCTGCGGTAGACGGCAATCACATGCACAACATCAATCAGAAGACCTGAAAATGCGGCTATCCTTTTGCAGCGGAGTATCTTCCGTCTTGCAAGCACTCCCTGCATATATATCAATCGTTTTGTGGCGACTTGGAAAGCTTGTCCGTTGTTCCTGGACGAATCAGAAGTTTCAATGAAATTACGAAAATCCTTGCTGCTTACTATGACTTACGTCAGACCCTCAGTACTGGCAGCATTAACCGAGCTGGAGATGATGGCGAGGAGACATTAGGTCAACACATCCTTTAAATAACTGTTGGAAGTGCTGCGTGAAATTCTTCGCAATTGTGGCTGCAGCCGGTTGTCATCATGCTTCTTTCCAATTGCAAGTAGGTCTTTGGACACGAACAACGTTTCCATCGTCACCTTGGACTTCCCATGAAGACCGTCGGACGGGGAAACAATACCAGCAATTTCATCCCAACCGACAGCTTCAACACCGGCACCCGCAACTTCGGTGGATTTTAAAAATATTCACTTGTTTCAGTGTCCTCGTGGGCCGAGAAGTCCAATAACTAACCAGGCGGCTACAATTCGTTTATATTCACGTCACTAGTTAATTATTAACGCCCGCACTATTTGCTGGTATCAACCACATGAGCGGAATTCTACTAACCTCACTTATTTAGATTATGTTCTACTGTTTGACTTGTTCGCAACATTCCGTTTCTGTCGCGCGTTAGTTTCTTCCCTTTCTTCAGCAAAGTGACCTTCGGTTTTACCGAGTATTTTCGTGATCGTCACAAATTTTTGTTCGATTTCCAGTTTTACTCAGCACGTTGTTCGTTGATCTGGTCTTTGCAGTTCACGCATTCAACTGTGCCGGGCTGTGATTTTCGTAGATTTTAGCGTTCCTGACTGGTGTACATAGTGCGCTGGATGACAGGGATTGTGTTGTCAATCAAAGTGTTCGTTCTGGCTTATCCGTGCAGTTCACTCATCCTGTGTGTTCCGGAGATTTTAGCGCTTCATATTGGTGAAACTGGTCAATCTGGACACATACAACACCCTATGCTTTTCACTCAGAATCCTTTAGCATCATGCATATTGGAGATTGGAGCATGCTGTCAGTGACACGTTTGGTATGGCAGTGGTAGAACTTCTTGGATGAGACGGTATTAATTCAGCGTGTTAATGAAGTCGCTGGAAGGAGGGGTAGGCAGACTGCCACGATTTCAGAACTAGTTAGCATGAAGAACTGTGGTAGTATTTTCGGACTTGAATGCTCGAACGCCCCTACGCACGCAGCCAATATGTGTAACGTTGCGACCAGTCTATAAGAACAAATTACTACAAATAGACAAATACGAAGTACCTATAAGGCCATCTCATGTAGGGATGGATACATAATTACCCACGTCCCTAAAGTGACTATACAGGATCCTAAACATAAAAGATTAACAGAAAAACGATTATTTTTGTGTTCTGTAAAACGCTGGTCTATCCGCAGCGACGATGTGGTACCGAGCGCACAGTCTCTGTAAACGAACTGTACCTAACAAATGAACGAATCGCCCCGGACCATTGCTGGTCGAATTTCGAGACCGCAACATTCGAGGTTTGGCACCAACTAAGGCTGACACAACGACTTAGAGGATGCAAGGCATAAATGTTGTAGGGCACAATCATGCATCACTGATCTGATTCATACGTGACGATGTCTGCTGCACCAGAAGCCAAAAGCGAGCCTGTTGACAAAAAAGACTTATGAAGCAAGCCAATGAACCAAGGGAGCAAGAAGACAATACAAAAGCTTAGGAGATTCATCCACCGATGGGAAAAATTTGCATTAGTCTGGTCCACACCCTCATATCTAAAAACGAACCCATCCCTTCGTTAGGAACCTCCGAGAAGTTAGATATGACCAAACTACGGAGTAGTCAGAAAGTCAACTTGCCGGAACAGAACGGCATGATGGCGAATGTATGTGGTCTGCTCAATAAGAGAGACCAGCGGCAACCAGCGATCCACTTCGTAGGCACTTGCTTGCTTGCAGAAACATGACTCAAAGAAGAAGCGGGAATTGGAGAACGGGTGTGTGGGTTCCAATGATTCCGCAATGCCCACGGTAATGCAGCTGCAGCTGTTCATATTTTGTTGATCAAAAGTTCTATGAGGCAGTCACCCGTGAACTGTAACTGTAGTTGCAAAGGCATTCAAACCGTCGTCAACCTCCTCCATGTCAACCTTACATTGGTGGTCTTCAAGGTGCTTCGAAGCCGGGATACGAAGCCAGAGAAAGACGAAGCATTGTTGGAACTATTCTAGTCGGCTTACCAGTCAAGCTATTGCCTACCCGTTCTGGGACACTTTATTGCTCATAAAGCCAACTGACTATTGGGATGTGTTAGTGGTAGACGTTCTGGTCAAAAATGGTTCAAACTTGTCGACGGTTTCACACAAAAATAACGTGTTAGCGTGGCCATGAGATTCCGATGTCGGAGCTAATTATAATTTGTCACAGCAGCGAAACTACAAACGTGTCCAGCTCAGCACCACTCAGAAAAATCGATCACATGATGGTTTATCTCTCATTCAAAATGTAACTTGTTCCGTCTTGGTGAAATTGGCAAAAAAAGTTCAACGTTGTCATCGAGTTGATCATAAAACTTATAGTGGGTGTTAGTAAAATGACCTGGAACACATCAGTTTTCATAAATGAATCCAGGAAGTTTGTGATCGAACTACGCTGATGATCTCCGTAAACATTTTTCACCACCAAACAAGTAACTTTGTTCATTTAATGTATTCCACTTTTTCAATAACGCTCTTCATTCACAAATGATGTACTGCAGGTAATTTGCCTGAAATTCTGATTTTAAAATTTTTAAAAATATTTAAAAACGAAGATTCGTGTCAAAATGACCGCTTTCCATTTTGAACGACCTGTAAGCCGAATCCCTCGAAACGGATCATTGCCGGTTCAAGACGTTATGCTCCAGAAAGTTGGGCGAGCGATATCCCTGCTCAACAGCACAAAGTCCGCAGGACGGGACCACATCCATCTGACCATCCTGAAACGTCTGGCCTAGTTGTTGACGTCGCATTTTGCCCAAATGTTGAACCACAAATTAAAAACAGGGGCAGTTGTGAGTGGCTAGAAGAAAACCATCAAAATTCCCATCTTCTAAGATGATAGTGGACCAATTAAAAGAAATTGCGGGCCAGAAAGCCGGAACAGTGTCGTTTGCAAAAGTTCCGAATGCGTATTACGAGACAAGACCTGCAGGTTTTTCTGTAAGCAAAAATGCTTCGGAGCTCTTCAGTATAGCATTCTAGGGGGTAGACCTTGTCTTACCGATCTGCCGATGTTCTAGATGCTGTTACGGAGAAGCTGGATAGAAGTGAAGTGATCGAGGTTCGCCATTCAACTTTCCAGAAAGCTCTCGATTCTGTCAACCACAGGTTATTTGGCTGGAAGCTACACGAAGCTGGAGTATCCCCAGAATTTGTAAACGGACCCGGATCTTTCTAGCCGGAAGATCCTGCAAAGTGAGTGTGAAAGGAGTACTGTCGGACGAGGGTTCTCTGGTAGGTGGAGTGATTCAGTGTTTAGTTCTCACCTTTTCACTCTTCCTGGTACACACGTGAAGGAGTTGGCCAACAACCAAGTCAGCTTTCTATGCAAATGACATAACGCCAGTTGGAACTAATTTGGCCTCGGAGCTCTCCGAGAGAGCAACTTGAAAGTCTGTGAATGGATATTAAATAAGGGGTTTGCCACTGAATCTCTTAAAGGGTAATATTTTTTCTAATGCTGGCCAATCGACTCCAGGGTATCTAAGTGGTGCACACACACCAGTAATTGGAAAGCAGCCACGCGGCAAGCCAGAGACTTAGGTATCCAAGTAGCACGTTACATCGATTGAAATATGCGATCGTTAACCCATGTCCAGCAGTGTTCATTCCAATGTACTCGGCCATGGTTCGACCCACTTAGAATGTTTTGTTCAACCTTGGTCGCCGTATCTCAGAAGGAAAATGGCTGTCCTAAAAAACGTACAAAACCTCGTCACACGTTGTTGTATGTGTGCACATCCATTACATTCACCTTGTATCTGATTGGCTACTCACGCACTCGCGTAATAAATCGCGACTATGATTGGTTTAACCCTAACTCGTTCACTGGTTTAATGTCACGTGTTACGTCTGTGGGTCAGATTGCATAAATGCTGTTTACGTTCGTTACGACTGCCTTGCGTTATGCTTTACGATACGCATGCTATGGGTAAGAGAGGATGTAGGGACTACAATAAGTAGTAATTTCAAGTGTTGCTTTAACTTGTACATTTTTGATGATTTTGAGTTTATACCTACTATTGTTTTGCCAAGCTATCCATGTTGTAATATCCGTCCCAGGGCCAAAATCACATTTCGATTCGCGTCTCGCCAGTTTGAAGTGATTATCTGTACAATCCGTCTTTAAGGGTCGATACAAATACACGGGAATCTACGCGTTGAGGCTTTGTTCCTCATTGTCAATCGCTTCTTGATAGCGAGTACCGACTGGGTAAAATTCTTTTGGACTGGTTCCAACAACAGTCCAAGCTAGTGCAACAAACCGTGCTTCCGTGTTGTTGGCGCCATTTTGTTTACAAATGTGGAAGTTGTGTGCGCATCTGGGCTTTTGGCTCAAGCTTGTTCCTGTTGTCTCCTATCACAGGACTATCGTTGGAACCCTTACTTCGGAAGACCGCTGTCCCATGGTGTCTTTACGTTGTACAAAGTTGGTTCACGACTGCAACGAATACAAGCCAGAATGTCTGGCTAACCTGTAACACTACCAAGACAGGCTAAGTTCCCCCGAACGACAGGGGGTAAGAGATTTTATCAAAGTGCACATAGTTACCTACCAAGCAAGCAGAAATCCTCCAACATGTTTGTTTATCATACGTCAGAATAGAAATGTAAAAGGTCACAGATTAACAACGGGGAAACTTAAATGAAGATTGGCTCTATGATTTAACTTTTCACCAACTGGGTAGTCAACTCGTTGAATAAATTGCCCCCAAAGATTGTTGGGGCCTCGAGATTAGAGGTATTCAAAGGATGGTTGGTCGAATGTCCGAACAACAGTTTGTCTACTTTGTAGTAATTGAAGAATTATTTTTAACAATTCAGCGATTCATCTATTGATACACGGGTTCGAGGCAGAGGCCCAAAGTGCCCGGATCAAGTCGAGCTAATCCGACGTATGTTGACCTGATCAAGTCCGCCTTTCGTGAAAGGCAGATACTGAAAACGGGGACCACTACAGTCGTCCCCGGAGGCTGTTGGGGATTATGGTAAATACTACAAGAACAGAGTAAGATAACTCGCATAGTGATGTTTCGAATAAGTAGTAACCGAGCAGTGTTATAAAGCGATCTATAGAAACGTTGCTAATGGCTTCAGGAGGAAGGCTGTTCCGGTGGTCATTATTTACCGGTAAATAATCCTATAAGAAAAGAACTACAACCTAAGGAAGGTCCGAGGACGGGGTGTGAAAAGATTACTGCTATGTCCTCGCTGGCCGTCATCATTCACTATGACAAAGAACTGTTGAACAACACCTGGATATTGAAAGTTACATCTTTCGAAAAGCTACTCCAAGGAAGTGTAGGAAAATTCCGGTCGTGCTTTTCCGGGCAACCAGGATTTTTCGCTTTTTTTCTTCCATCCCAACTCTTACACCACTGATGAACGCATTCGCCTCGACAGAAAACGTAACCTGATTAATCTTCGAACCACATCAATCAGGGCGTCAACAGGCACGGACCTACAAAATGTTCTAGATTTGAAATTGATGCATGAAATCTGCAAAACTAATAGAAACACGGGAAGGTTAGACTCCAGATAGGTGGTTTATTTAACCACTAGGCGCCTCAAAAACTTGGACAAGAATCTCTCGGTAGGTCAACTAGAGGTTCATTTCAAGTTTCGTCGCTCTTGTCGTCTACTCACGATCTTGCTGTACGTGTGTTCTGTGCCTCAGAAAGTTACATACTGTTACTGTTAGTCGTTACTGAATAAAGTAAAAATTCATTACGCATTGTATTATTTGAGTTCTGCAGTATGTTTGTTCCGCATGGCTGTCTGGTTTCTGAATTACTGAAAACTAACTGTTTTATATCGCATATTGCCTGCTCCCGTCGACAGTAACTCGCATTAAATCCAGCAGTGCTGGGACTCAGCAGACACTCGCCGAAGTAGTGAGCACTTGCAGTCGTTACTGGTGCAAACCGACCGTACAAAACGTTATGCGGTGCAATCAGTACCAGAAGTGTTATCAGCTTGATTGCACCGGCCTCGACGAGGACCAGTACAAGCTCCTATGTTCTTTGTCCCAGTTTTATTTGCATGAGCTGCAGGTTTGACGACAGGCAAGTCGCCGCTTTGTCCTTGATTGGTAGCGCGCACCACGAAGAGTGGAGCGGGGCAGAAATCCTGATTGCAGACGCGGGGCTTAAATATGTACCCCTTATTATTTCTTCCATGGCGAGTAAGATGGACGAGTACCAACGGACCCCATCTAAAATGAATCTGGAACTACAGTACTTGAATGAGTACACGTAGCGCTCGCCCTCCTTAATGTTTCAATCACCAAGTCCCCGACTACTCATCAGTAATTACCTTGTCAACTGCACGCATAGAGAAACCTGAAATGAAACTGACGGCAAGGGCTTTCAGAGAAATGAGATGTTTTAGGGGGCGTTTTCCCCATAACACCTCCTACCAGGCTAGTCAAATCAGCCTTGGCATCTTTATTCTCACCGAAAGTCACAAGCCTCGTACGCGCCAGCAGGGTGATCGCGAAGACAACCACAAAGTTACTAAGCCTTTTGCTAATCTTACCTACCATGCTCAGCCCCGAGACAGTGGCTTTGAATTCCGCCAACGCCAACCTAAAAGCGTTTCTTTCGAGCTATTCTGGCAAGAATGGTCAAGACACGAGCAGAAGGCTAAGACAGATTCACAAATCATGGCATCCCGGAAGCTACAGCTGGAGACTAAGATTGCGGTTTCTGCTCCCGAAGTATCAACTGAGGCTTCTGTGCAGGTAGTAGAAAACGGGTGGTGGTCGGGCTTGTGTACTGCTTTGATCCGGTAGACTATGCTGACTGCGATTCTGGCCCCTCCAGGTGCAACCTTGTCAGGCAGGCCAAAGAGGAGCAGTCAGACGAAAAACAGTTACACTCAGGATTTTATGCTGCACTACCGACCGCGTAAGAGTACTTAGGTAGCGAGGCACAATGTGCATACACAGAACTGTCTTTACAGTTTCCACACTGCTGTCCTCCGTATCAGAAAGAAGGTGGTTAGAAAAGGTGCCTTGAAACAAAAAGCACTCCGATCGCCCAACGGCTGATCGTGACCGCCGGCGTATTATCCGATACGGTCGGGAAACACTTGCCATCTAGCAAAATTCTGATTTAATTTCGAGTACATCCATTATGCGTAGCATTGCTCAGAATGAAACACCAAGGTCATATTCACTGCGCCCTTGAACTAAGCAAGCCTCTCACTGCCAAGTGGGTAAGATACTTGAGTCGTTTGCTCCGGGCAAGGTCCCCCCCAAAAACCCTGTAACCTGTCATCTCGCAGTTCAGACTTTTTGAGTCAGAGACTCCGGGTGGGGTCCCTCAAATCAACCCCCTTCCGCGGAATAAACGACAGGGAAGAATCGGAAGCTATCGTTCTCCCAACAGTGACATTATTCACCTAACATGACATTCTCCCACTATTTCACCCCCGATGTCTTCTGCCTTCCATATGCCTTCGGGCGATAGTTCTTTTCTTGGGCCGAGAAAACTGGTAAACATTGACGCCATCAATGTCCACACCGTCCGACAAGTCGGTCAGCAAGCTGCTCTGGCACGTACTTTCTCAAGTCTAAAGCTTGATGTGTGCTGCATGTTGGAGACGCGAGTCAACGATTCTAGCACCATCATCCACTTGGGCTCATCTCTAGACAACTGTCGTTTCAATCGTTTATCTCTCAGGGAGTTTGGTGACGCCGACGCTGAATCTTGTGGTCAAGGTAGAGTGGGAATTGCGCTGAGTTCCAGAGCAGAGCAATGTTTGCTCGATTGGATCCCAGTGAATAGTCGCTAGTGCGCTGTCAGACTCAATACGTCAGTCGAAGTCTTTTAACGCATATCAGAAAACCGTAGTGTATCCATTACATCGGCGTTCGCGCCAACGGACAGCTGTTCGGATGCTATCAAGGATGCGTTCTATAATGCCCTCGTTGACCGTCTGAAGCAAACCAAACACAGACATCATCATACTAGCGGGCGATTTGAATGCTCAGCCTGGTCGTTTTTCTGTGGATGAGAATCGGCTGGGAGGTGTGATTGGTGTCCGACCACAATGCACTGACAATGGCGAAAGACCGTTGCAGCTGTGCGCATCTCATGGTCTCCATATTTCGAGCACCGTATTCTAACACAGGAAGGAATACTGTATTACTTGGAGACCTCTGTGTGTTTCTCAGCCGTGGACACAGTTAGCTCACATAGCAGTTAGTTACAGGTGGCGCCACTCTATTAAGGACTGTCGTGCCCTTTAGAGCAACCACGTGGGCTCGGACCACGCTAATGTGCCTGCTTCGATTTGTTTTGTCATTTGCGCAGATAGAATGCGCTCATAAATACAACATACTTCATTGGCATTCTAGTGATGAGAGTGTGAAGAACATTTACCAGAAGGCATTGGTGAACAAGTTGACCATTTGGAATCAGACAAAGTATCCTAACGAACATTGGGAACAAATTGCCGTAGCTATGAAAGCATGCCGTGAACAGGTATGTTCCGAGGGAGCTGTTCAGCTACGACAGAACTAGATTTCCATCACGTCGATAAACCCCATGAACAAGCACCGCTCGGTTCCACCTGGTTCTGAATATAAAGATGACCAAAGAGAACTTGAACGCAAGCTGACTAAAAGCTTGAGCAAAGACTGTGGGCACTACCTGGTTGAACAATCAAAAGAGGGAAAAAGTTTGTTTATCTGGGAATAGCAGAAGGCTTTCTCCCTTGGTCCGTGGTTGTACTGGCCGTCAAGTCGGTGTAGGTGAGACCATATGCAAAAAGTTGGTTCACTTATCACCAATCAATCATACCGAATTGACAGGTGGGCTGAACACTGACGAATAGTCCAGCTGGCCTCAACCAGATCAGGTGGACGACGGGACCTGACAGGTCATTCATTGTGTTCCAGTCGGCCCCCTGTCGGAAGCAAAGTGGCCCTGCAGCTCAAGTTATTGAAGCGCAATAAGGCTTCTGGACTAGACCTCCCCCTCCTTCTCTTTCCGATGATGGTGGGGACAGATTGATATTAGAACTGACAAATCTTTTGCAGACGATTTGAGAGACTAAAGAGGTGCCTCGTGATTGGTGCTTATAAACAGTACTTTCAATTGTAAATATGGCACCTAAGATTTTTGCGTCAACCGCAGAAGCATCAATTTGGTGTCTATGGCGTCCAACTTACTCACTGGTCTCATTTTACGTTGGCTCACTAAGACCAAATGAGGTCAGATACGCGACAAACAGTCAGTATTTCAATGGGGTCTTGGGGGTGTTTATCATATTTTACCTTGCAACGGACCTTGGAACGTCGGCAGTTTTACAGTCGCGGTTATTTTGGACCCGAAGTCTGCCTTCAACCCATTTGCTACTATCGTTCCTTGAAGCTGTCTTCCTCGCAACGGAGTACCAGGTAAATATGTTAATCTGTTAAGATCACTGTATGCCCACACTACAAGCAGGATGAGAGGCTATAATCAACTGTTTCGGGCGTTCATCACCTCTAGCGGCGTTCGCCGAGGGTGTCCGATTTCTCTCTTTCCGTCATGGACGACATTCTGGGGGGTGCGCCTGAGGAGTCAAGTGAACTCGGTGTTGAGCTTCTTCCTGGCGCTAGACTGACTGATCTGGCCCTTCTGCGGAAGACAGGCAGATCATGCTGGACAAGGTGAGTGACCGGGCTGGTTTGTATGGAATACGCTTCGCATCCTCAAAGTGTAAAGTACTGCTACAAGATTGGGGAATTCCCAATCCTACCTTCTTCGTTGCAGGTAATCCGCTCAAAACTGTGGACAGTTTCTCATAATTATTAGCATTGTTCATACTGACGGCGATGCTATCGAATCACCACTACAAAAAGTAGAGGTTTTTCCGTCGGTTTCTTGAGGCAGTACATATTTCGGACTCTGGATCTACCAAAGTGGGACTCAGCACGGGGACTGCAAGAGGGCCAGTGATGGAAGAAGTCAAAATAAGAGAGAAGGAGGGCAAGTATAAATTGGACCAGGTAGACGTGAAGAAGGCGATGGGGCCGGACTGTATCCATTCAAGGATAATAAGACTTCTCAGTTATGTTTTACAGGAGTTTATCACCGTGTTGGTTAATCTTATCCTACAGAAGGCCATCATCCCAGAGGATTGGAAGAAGGCGGGGGTTATACCCATCCATAAGGGGGGTAAGAAGCATGATGTGGGCAACTATCGACCAGTAATTCCCACATCAGTTGTCCGGAAACTGCTGTAAAGAATTATTAAAGAAGGGATTGTGAGCCACCTTACTGAAAATAGGTTTTTTTTTGTAGACCAACATGGATATGTGAGGCATAGATTTTATCTCACCAACCTGATTTGCTTCCTCGAAGAGATCACAGAGAGGCTGGATAGGGAATAGAAAGTTGGGGTTTGTTCTTTGGACTTCAGGAAGGCATTCGATTTTATGAACCACCGGTTGTTGATCCTCAAATTGGGGATCTTTTGTCTTCCTTCAAGATTGGTAGGATAAATACAGGACTTCTTAAGGAGTCGCACCTTGCATGTAGATATAACAAGAAAATAGTCCACAGAGGGTGCAGTAAGTATTGGGGTAACTCAGGGATGAGTGCTTGGACCACTACTATTTTTAATGTTCATCCATGATCTCACCAAAAACATGAAGTGTCCCTGCTACATCTTCGCTGATTATGTGAAGTTTGTAGGAAATCCTGACAACACGAGCATGCAGGGGGACTTGAATGCTGTTCAGAAGTGGTCAAGTGAGTGGCACTTACCCTTGAATGTGGACAAGTGTAATCAGCTGCTTGCCAGGGAACAGCCAGGGTCAGTCAGATATATGGACAAGGAGGGGGAGGAGAAACAGCTGAGGAGAGTAGAAACAACTAAGGACCTGGGAGTGCTCACAGAGGGGAACTTAGAAGTTTCAAAACAGTGTACACAAGGAAATAGAGCGCTGAAATCGTTCGCGTCAAGGAGTCTGGACGCGTTGATGTCATTTTGTAAAGCTTATGCTAGGCCACATCTGTAATACTGTGCGCGGGCTTGGAAGTCGCATATGGTAAAAAAGCGTGAAGTTACTTGAGAAGGTTCGGAGGAGTTTTACAAGATCGCTTAAGGGAATGCCAGGTAACTCACATGAAGACAGACTAAGAAAATTTGATTTGTTTTCTCTTGCGCGAAGGAGGGTTAGAAGAGACTTGACAGAAACCCTCAATATTCTTAAGGGAATAACCGGAGTTGAGGTGAAATCTCTGTTCAGCTTGCATACAAACTCATACCTCCGAGGCCAAAGTCTCAAGTTGGAGCTGAAAAGGGTTGCTACATCAATTAGGGCCAACTTCTTCGCATGTTGAGTCACCAGCTGTTGGAAGATGCTTCCAAAGAGTGTAGTATCCTTTGATAGTGTGACAGAGGTTGAAAGAAAACTAGATGAGCACTGGCCACCTTTTTCTCTGTACCTGTTGTGAGGGTTTAGTTTGGATGAGTTTCCAAGGTGCCTTCCTTGTCGTAGATTTAAGTAAGTCAACTTTACATCTCTATTTGCCATTATTGTTATCTCTTTTAAATCTTATCCATTGCTTTTATTTCATTTACAAAGTTAGTCTTAGCATCTGAAATTATAGGTTTGTAACAGAACCCGAGAAAACAATCGACAACATTACAAAATAATCTACAATAATTGTCTAGGATAAATTCCACCACACTAAGTTCGCTGTATGTTTGAAGAAAGTTCCTGTTAGATAGCAAACAAATTCCAACGAATTCAGTTCCTCCAGTGTACTAAAATCCGCTGTTGCCACAGTCAACTACCGGTAGCAACGACTACTTGCAGGCAGAAGCTGAGGCGCACGAGGACGAACTGATGTATTGATTTAAGCAATAGACCCGTAGTTCATAGTTACAATGAATACAGTAGGTACGAAGAACAGTATATAACAAGAGGGCAAATGGTTGACAGACTCTGCGGGTTATAGGAATCAAACCCTCATTGGTCTCACCTCTAACCCTTGTTTCGTGTCATTTCAATGAGAGGATAAAATTGTGTATATCGGTGGTAGCTGTGAACTTGTTGTGTTATGATGGTACTGATAGCTTAAACTCCTCAGCTTTTATCTGGTAACCCTCATACTAACTCAGTTGAGTGAAGAATCTCTTCTCATTATCGTCGCAGCACTGGGCCCCTTCAGATCCTCACTTGTGCAAGAGACCGGACAATTTCTGGCTGAAGCCTACCCGTCCTGAAAACCAAAGTGAACTGAACTGAACTGTCTCGTCAGCCTGCAATATTGCTGATGTACGAGATCAAAAAGGTGATAAAAGTGGAAATTTGACGCAATCGACGGTTGGTTCCGTTAGTTTCTTACTCTCCAAAATTCTGCGCACCAGTGACACAGAACGCAGACAGGACGCAAGGATTGCGAACCGAGTAGTGTGATTTGTATTTATCGATCATTGTTTAGTTCGATTAATTTGGGTGTAAACGTCGGTGGTATATGTGAAGTTGAGGGAAGTAAGCAGTGTGAATAACAATGAGAATTATGAAATAGAAGTGTTCGAAACGCTACATTGGTGAAGTATCAGCGAGGAGAGCGAACGCACGAACCGCGTTTGCCAGCCACCGACGTCCGTTGCGTCGGAAAGACGTTCGGTTGCCGCCGAAAGTGGTATACTTAAAATCCTGCAGAACACGAACGCGACTAACAACCGTGAACGAATAACGCGATTAGAAGCCCTTACCGATTGGCCCTAACACTGCGAACAACAAGAACCAATGAGAATACGTACAAAGGAGACTCCGGATAAGCATTGTATTTTCAACTACCGGCATTTTTGCGAATTTACACGATAATCTGGTCTGTATTCATAGAAAGTCACTGAACTTGCGGCGGCGTGAGCACGCGAAGAAATATTTCGATCTCACGCCGATGCATATTTCAGCAACGGCTTGCGATATCTGATTTCTGACAGCAGAATCGTGTTTTTCGGGTCAAGTTTACCCTGGCCATAACACCTTCCTTTTTAGGATATCGGTCGTACGACTGTAGTCGGGGGTTAACTTGCAAAGGTGTCACTCGCCGTCATACTCTGTCGGTCCATCTTCTAGGGAGCAGTTCACGTGGTGGACTTTCCGTGCTGGGAGTCATTGTTGTGGGCTGCGACTGGGGAAGACCAAACGTTTCCATCAGGATCTCCAACGGAACATCTTTCTCGCCTTGTGATAATTCAGTGATGCTGGTGGGCTAAAGCTGGTTAGCATGGCGTATCCAGACATCCGGTCGGACTCTTATTTCATAAATGACGCATCCCGAACTTCTGCGAATTCGTCTGAGGGACCATTTAGCAAAACCGCTGCAATAATCCAGGGCTAGGACGGTCTGATCACTATTAAAGCATCGGCGTTTGGCTCCGTGCCGTTTATGAACCAGCTTTTCATTGCTACATCCTTGGAATATGGGACGGCGACAGTTGGACGGATGGAGTCTAGCGACAATCGGATTTTGCGTCCAATAAGGGCCTCCGCTGGAGATCTTCCATCAGGTGTTTGTGGATTTGGAGTCACCCAATAATGTATTGGGATTGTTTCCAAAACTTCCACGGTCGTTCCCTCCCGTTGAGCTTTCTGAAGGGCACGTTTGAACGTGTCCACAAAGCGCTCTGCATAGCCGTTGGACTGGGGATGGTAAGGCGGTGACCGACTGTGGTCAGTGGCGTTCTGATGACGGGAGTCAGCAAATATAGAGGGAGTGAATTGTGTTCCGTTCTCGCTAATCAGAGTCTTTGGGCACTCGGAGCGGCTGAACGTTTTGCGGAGTTGTAGGACAGTGGATCCTGTGATAGTGTTTGGCATAAGGATAACTTCTGGCCACTTAGAATAAGCCTTGACGGCGCTCAGAACATTCTGACCGTGCAGATACCCAACAAAATACAAGTATACCCGCGACCATAAAGCCGTAGGGATTGACTAAGATTCCAGTGGGGCTTTTGGGAGTGCTTTCGATGCGTTTGCACAGCCGTAGCAAAATCTGACCAGTTGTTCCAGTTGTTCACTCATACCGGGACAGTAGACTTAACTGCGAGGCAACGCCTCCATTTGGCTGACGTGAAGCTGGCAAATTACTTTAAGTTGAAGTTCCGGTGGGATGACGACACGTTCTCCAAACAGCACACAACCATTGAGTATTGAAATCGCGAAACGTTTCCGGACAAACTGCACCACTTCACCCGTTAGTCTTCTATACGGCCAGCGGTTCTGATTGTGAGATATAACAGACTGCAATACCTGGTCTCGTAGAGTAGCTTCAGCAGCCAGCTTGGCCGTGGCTGTAAGTGTCCGGATGACTGGAGAACACTGAATTGGCCTCTGCTTCGAAGGGCGCCGCAGCAATCATAGCCTCTTCTGGATCGGGCGTCTGCGAGCCAGTCAGGCGAGAGAGAGAGCATCTCCCTGTCCAACGCTCGTTGTTGACGTGTACCTGATGTCGAAGTCGTAGTTGAGCTGAGTCGTTGCCCATCTTTGAAGGCGGTTGGCCGTGTAGATCGGTATGCCCTTCTTTGATCCGAAGACAGCGAGTAATGGTTTGTGGTCAGTCAGCAAAATAAAATGCCGGCCAAAGCACATCTTGTGAAAACGCTTCACTGCGAAAACACTGGCAAGCGCTTCTTTCTCGGTCTGTCCATACTTCTTCTCTGCATACGATAGAAAGCGAGCAGCATGAGCATCTACTTTTTGGGATCCATTAGGGTATAGGTGTGAGAGAACCGCTCTTACTCCATAGCTTGAGGCGTCCGATGCGACCACGATTTGGAGAGTGAAATCAAAATGCGTCAGCAAGTTGTCGGAGTTGAGCATTTTCTTTACTTCCTCAAATGAGTTCTGGTGTTCGGTTGACCAGTTCCAGGAAACATCCTTCGTCAACAGTCTGTTCAAGGGTGCTCGAACGCGATGCATGGCGGGCATAAACGCGCTGTTGTGACTGACGAGACCTAAGAATGAACGAAGGGTAGATACGTCCGACGGTGGTGTCATATCGACAACAGGTTGTGTTTTGTTGGGATCTGGTCGGCGGCCGTGACGATCGATGATGAAGCCCAGGTAGTTGATTAAGTGTATGGAGATATTGCACTTTTCCTGGCGAATACGGAATCCGTAATTGGTTATGCGTCCAAGACCCAGGTCCAAGCGTTCTGTCAGTTTTGTTTCATCGGTCCCGATCACAACAATGTCGTGCAGATAGGCAGCTGTACCTGGGACATCGATCAGCATGGTATAGATGATCTGCTGGAAGTCTGCCGGCGCAGTCTTCACGCCAAATAGAAGACGCTGGTGTTGGAGCAAGCCGCGACGTGTGTTGATGGTCAACAGCTGCTTGGAAGATTCTGAGACTTACACCTGTAGGTAGGCTTCCGTTAGGTCCAACTTCGCGAAGAACTTGCCACCGTTCATCTTCACGAATAGATCGGCAGGTAGCGGGAGAGGATACTGGTGGGTATCCAACGAAGCATTTAAGCATGTAGAGATGTTAGCACAAATTCTCACCACACCATTGGGCTTCTTTACAACGATGATCGGTGCGGCCCAAGCGGAATAATTGACTGGTTTCAGAACACCAGCCTCCTGTAAGCGATGGAGTTCCTTGTCCACGAGAAGTAGAGGTGGATACGGCACTGGACGCTTCGGTCGGAAAACGAGTCTTACGTTTGGAAGATGATGCAAAACGGTATTCGTTTTACTGCAACGTCCTAAGCCTTCTTGAAAGACTGCAGAGTGCTTTCGGTACAAGTGGTCGATGATACCTCTAAATACCTTTCTGCTTATTACCGAGTGCGACCTTTTCTTCGTTTACATGACGCAGCTGCGTTCTATGGCTTCAAACATGTTGCTCTTTTGACTCATCAGAGAGGAACCTGGTGTACTTCTTTCATCGACTTACGTATTTTAAGTCTGTTAGTCTCTTTCACACTAAGGATTCTACCCTGTACATACGAATCGACGCGTTTGGACTTTATGGAAACCAGAATGTCGATACGAAAAGTGAAATGTTTGATAAATTTCTCGGTTGCTACTTTTGAGCCTCATGCGAGTGAAAACGTATTCTAATTTGAGAATCTTAGTAGAGAGAAGAAAGTATTTCAATCAATGAATTCGGTCGGACGGTAAAATACAGCTGCCGGTTTGGTAGCCGTATTGAAATCAATCACTGTGAATTGTTCTAGAACAGATTTCCCTACAGACGAGATACCTATGGTGAATATGAGATCCAAAATATGCCTATATCTGGCAGGCACTAGGACATGTTGGTTTTATCCATTCGGTTGAATGCATGAATACAGGGTTTACATGGTTTATTTTCTCCACAAGGTCACCCAAATCACTGATAGTATTGTCAGGCGGTCTTCAGATGTAACCTATAGGTAACCTGCGGGAACCAATAGAGACCATTGATCACAACGAGTCTTTGATTTTATGAAGATTAGACTCGTCAATTGTTACTGCGGAAAATTACTCTTCTAGGTGAATAATATATCAACTGCCTCGTCCTGTGAGACGGTCCCTACGAAATATCTGATATCCTATGATACTTATTTGCGCGTCTGGAGTATCAGGGGAGCACCACGCCTCAGTGACGAGATTGATGTGGGAATTAGATAAAAAGACAAAAGATCTAAAAATGTAGATCTAACGTTGAATAAGGACCGTTCATCTAGAATTCCCGGATAAATCGCCGGGGGAAAAATGAATTGGGCTGCGCTAATCCTTATACAGCGGGGTTAATCTCAGCGATATTCCAAAATCGGGATGATTGTGAAAGCGTGGCAGTAAGCAGATTGCCTGGACCGTGGCAACGGTGAACAAACTGCCTAGTTCGATTCAAGCGGGTGAGCTTTGCGAACACTGGAAACAGATCGCAAGCAGCCATGAAAACTTGCTGTGAGAATGTGCTCCCCAAAGGAGCTATACAGATGCAACATAACTGGATTACTGTCACGTCGATAAACCTCTTATGGACAAGCGTCGCTCGATTCCACTTGGTTGTGTGGCGGTTAAGCATCAGTATGAACCACTGGTGTATTGCTGTCTATGATGATGATGATTCCATTTGGCTCTGAATGTGAAGCCGACCGTTGAGAAGTAAATAGCAAGCTGACCAAAAGCTTGCCCGAAGGCCGTGGGCACCATTTGGCGGAAGAGTCTAAAAAGGTAGAATGACTGTTTTACCTGGAAATAGCAGATGACTATTTTCTCTGATCCGTGGTTGTACTTGCCGTCGAGTCGGTGTAGGTGAGACCGCACGTGAAAAAGATGATTCACGTGTCACCAACCAATCGCGTTGGACTCGCAAATGGGTTGAACATTTTGAGGGACGGTTCGGCTGGTTTCAACCGGATCATGTAGACGACGGGACCTGACAGGTCATTCATTGTGTTCCAGACGGCCTTTTGTCATAAACCGAAGTGGCCTTGGAGCTTAAGTTATTGAAGCGTAACAAGGCTCCTGGATCAGACTTCCTATCTCCTCCTCTTTTCATGGATGGCGGGGACAGGTTGATATCAGAATTGACAAAACTCCTTCGGGCGATTTGAGAAACTGAAGAGGTACCTCGTGATTGATGTTTATAAACAGTTGTTTCCATTTTCAGAAAGGGTCCCGAAGTTTGTGTGACAACCACAGGGGTATCAGTCTAGTGTCTGTTGCGTCCCAGTTATTTATTGGCCTTATATTACTTCGGTTCACTGAGCTCAAAGAAAGTGAGATACGTGAGGAATATATAGGGTTCCCGTACGGTCGTGAATGCATTGATCAATTGTTTACCCAGAGATTTGGTTGCTCGTAACGTTTTCCGGAACTGCCTTCTTTGCAAAGGAGTATCAGGGGGATACATGAGTATGTTCAGATCACTATGCTCGTTCAGAAAAACAGGGTGAAAACTTACGGACGACTGTTTTGGGCGCTCATCACTTCTAGTGGCTTTCACCAAGGGTGTCCAATTTCTCCCCTCCTGTTCTATTTTGTCATGGACGACATTCTGGAGGGTGCGCTTCAGGAATGCACTGAGCTTGATGTTGACCTTCTTTCTGGTGCTAGGTTGACGGACGTGGAGTATGCAGATGTTGTCTTACTTAGCCCATCTGCCGTAGAAATAGAGACCATGCTCGATAAAGTGAGTGACCGGGTTAGTTTGTATGGAGTGTGCTACACACCCTCAGAGTGCTCCTTCAAGACTGGGGCATTGCCATTCCTACGTTATTTATTGTAGTCAATCCACTTGCAAGTGTGCACGTCTTCTCATACTTGGGTAGTACTGTCTCAGCCTGTCATATTGCCAGAGACATATCAACAAGGATGGCAAAAGTGCGAGTTGTCTTTGCTAGTCTGTCATCTATGGTTTGAGAAATGACTGCAGTTGTCGTTGAAGGCATAGGTATATGACGCATGTGTACGTTCCGTTTCGCTCTATGGTTCGGAAACGTAGCTTGTTGGTAACGAAGATAACATCAGGCTTGTTGTATCTGACTTTGGTTGTCTGCGCCAGTTGACTCAAATGAAGTGGACTGATTGCGTGAGCAACACGACCGTTCCCCAGCGCGTATTCCCGAACGCCCGGGATGCGCGATCAACTGGTCACATTATCACGTTGCACAATATGTGATGGTAAGGTCACGTACTCCGCATGCCAGCTGAACGTTGGCCGTACCGCACTAAGATCGTAACCAGTTGAGTAGAAGCGCGTGGTAGTCAAGCAACAACGTGATCACGAAGTATGAAGGCCTTGACTGTTCCACTGTGCGAAGTCGGTGAATGTCGCCTGCCTTACTGGGGTTCTCGTGATCATTCAAACCGCTGGTTAGAGTCGTTATCCGAGATGGCAGTGTATCGCAATCAATGACGTACCTGCGTCCATGCCATTTCCAGTCCCTCCGTCTAGTCCTCTATTATTATTATATTATTATTATTACCTATTAGTATTGTTGTTACTCTAACCTCTTCAGCAGCATCTCTGTGCTATTCCATGTCACCTTTGAGGTAAGCTGCGGCCCGAGCCGCAGGACCTACTGAGGAGGCTCATGACTGTTATGATTATGATCATGGATTTTCATTAATAATATTATTGTTTTGTAGAATGAAACCCGAGTGTGATGCATGATTACCTTCTGCCTTGGCCAGCACGTTTGGGTTTATGGGAAACTCGCTGAATCCTCGAATACGTTATTTCAGTCTCACATTTCTTTTCTTGCACGAAGTTGATTCGTCTCTATGATTGTCAAACAGCGGCGTCCATTATTTTGGATTTGCTTAACTGTGTCATCTTTCGGCTTAATATGTTTTATGCTTTCATTCGTTTTGCCGTTCTGGTACGCCAAGTTTCCACAGTCTAAAAATCGGTTTACTTCTTTGGGCCTTTGGGAAGTATGTTTCAAAGAGTTCATGCCGGATTCTATCGGGAATTTAATGTACACTGGCTGTTTCTACTTATACGATCCACAGGTTAAGCCTCTATGGTCGATTATTTTTCGAAGTAGGTTGCATTCCCTTACTGTTAACCTATTTCATAGCTTGGTTTGTGGTTTGCCAAGTATTTCACACGTTTAGTCTTCTCACATTTATCCTGGCGGAAGTTGTACTTGTGACACAGGCGTTCAATGTCATTTCGCCCCGGGGCCCTCGCGCCGTTTTGTTTGTGATGGTAACGTGCAGCTTGACGTGTGAGTTTCATGTGGTTTACCCAAGTGCAGTAAAAAAATATTATTGTGATTCTCTTATATGAATTGCCTTTTGTGTTGATGTGGCCTATTTAGTGCACAGTATACTCAGTCACGAATCACGGATATGTGTGAAGTCGAACACAGAGTATTAGCACATTGAGGCGATTGATGACCTTTTCTGTGATCGAATTATGCAGTAGTTCCTGTGTGACGCCATGAGCGACAGCTATACTACAACATACGCAGGGCAAACTAGACATCCGGTATCAGTTAATTTTGAAGTGAAATCCAACGTCCTAGACTTTACAAACGTTCGAATAAACAATCAAGGTCATATCATTACACACATTTCCGTGCGTGCTTGCGTATATTAATTTTTCAGTTTATTTTCACATTCGAACGGCAGGCAAACCAACTAGTTTTCACGTCGCTTCACTCGACTTTGTGGCGTTGTCCAATCAGCCGCGTTTAAATCCGTATCAAAGTGGCGTAACGAGGTAGAACTTGAACACTTTCGGAAAGCATGTCTAATTTTCACCTGATTGCTAAGGTATGACTGTCCATAGTATCACATCTTTCCCGGTGCAAGGATGGGTAGATAGATTGCGGCTGAACGACAGGTTAGTTATACGCCGACGAACGCACACTTGGTGTCCTTGTGTTCGGTCTAGTGTATCCACCCAGTGTCACCTGTCGCCACCGGGGTTTGACACTTTATTGCATGAGGTGGTGGCATGTGGGTTATTTATTGAGGACGAAAGACGGTACGGTAGCGTGGAGCTCAATATAGCTCATGTGAACAGATATGACTGAGCCCTGTTTATTTGGCAACTGCCCTAAACGCTGAACAATTACCACCATCCAATTTTTATTGACTTTCGTTATCCACAACCATTTGTGGCCAGTTGGCATCTTTTCTCAGTTATGTTATGGCGAACAGACGGTGCGTGGTTGTTTGTTCGTGTCCACCCCGCTGTCTAAACGCTCAAGGTTGCTTCTAGTAACGATGTTCATCTAACGGTTGTGAGCAAACGTATCTACATGCCATTACCATCTCAAGCTCTCATCTGTGTCATGCATTTACATTTACGCGTGCAATCGCCAACTATGCTAGATTCAAGTAAATTTCGTGTGCGGCCGAGTGTGCATGACGAGCCTGTTGGCTAGCGGTTCAAGATTTTGCTACTCACCAGACTGGTTGCAAATGCGTGGCGCATCCTATGCACCCAACAGACTGATGAGGGTGCCTCTACATCTGCTAGTGGTTAGCATTCAGCAGGAACAAGGAACCTCATCGATGAACGCAAAGCACTTACCTTCCACGGATGATCACCAGTTTTGCATAACCCCTTACCTCTTGATGAATGCTGACGGGAGAAATTCTGAAGTATTTTGACTACTTGTTGAGTAGCTTATTCTGTGTACTGAAAAATAACTCACCGTCATTCTTTATGTGATGTGAGTTTAGCTGTTACCGTCACTTACCATCCAGAGCGATCTATGTATTTCCCATTCTTTTCGGGCTGTTACTTTTGTTTCTGTGTTAGCCACAGACTTACGGTTAATGATGTTCGAAATGAGTGCATATCCTGTTTTGGCCCTTTCAGTGTAGTAGTGCCTCAAAGGGATTAAACGTTTCAGTTGCAATCAATCATTTAAAGATGTTTAAGTTAGGGTTCGCGTAAACATTATTTTGGCATTTATTTACCATTTCGAACGTTTATGTTTCTGATTACTGTGAGTATGGTATCAGTGACCCAGACATACAGTTAGTTCGCATTTCAAGGTGTAATGAGAATTTTGACAATTTTAAAGCGAAACATTGATTAGCGACCCATGCTGCATGCACTTACTGACCATGTAGGACTTGTAGTACATTGGGAAGTTTATTTGGACAAAACATGGTTGGCTAATTTGTAGCGTTTAATCAGGTGAATTATCCTCATGCGGTGGAGATCATATGCACGATGGTTGCCGAAACGCAAGTTACTTTACCCACTGTGTAGGCGGTCACCCTATCACTGCACACTGTAGAAAGGTAGCCAGTCTGAGTGAACGCAGTACATTTAATGTGACGCTTACCTGTCTAGTGGTTACAAAGCATGCACTTTATATAATCATCACTAGCATATTTTCAGCTAACAAGCTTACCCTATGGGTACTGTGGCTCGGACTGCCGTTGCTTCTAACAACAATCTACGAAGTACCAGTTTATTAAGCAAGTAGAGTCATAAGAAAGAAATGCGGGAAGAGCAATCATAATCGTAGACAGCAATACATCAGGGGTTCACATTGATGCTTAACTGGCACACAACCACAAAGAAGAAAAAGACAAACCCTATATAGGAAGGGAGAAGAAAAAAGAAGGGGCGGAGCGGGACCTAACCACCAAAAATAGCTACGTCTGTATTCAAACATACAACATCAGGGCGCCTACACCTTGCAAAGAAACAACCGAGCTGTAGGTAAAAGTAGGGCGTCATCAACACGACAGCTTTCTCACGGATTTCACCAACCCGCGTCATTATGTGCATTCACTTCACAAACAACTCGGCCAAACAACGGCAACATCTATGCCACTGAGTTCGGTTAACCGGCATCTCACATAACGTCTCCAGCCACCGACTCTGTGAGTCGGGTGATCGTCAGCCCGGAAGGCGAACCTGATCTACAGTGATCAATCCCTTAGTGAACGATTTCATTTCTTTAAGCCAGATTGTCATCTGTCCACCTTGCTTCTTACGCCAGTCGGCCGCAACATCGGCAGTACTGGATGTGACAGACATTGGTGATCAAATACCTGAAGACGGTTCACGTCTTCTACCATGAGCGGTCATGTTTCCCTGGCGTAAACTAGTACAACCATCACTGTCGTCTTGTGTACGCGACTTTCAAGCATCAGAGAGATACCTCTCTGTCACCAGAGGTGTTCTAGACTGGCGAATGTCGCCCTAGCCTTGGAAATACAAGCCTCTATTTCATTCCCTACACTTCCGCCGCCGCCGCTGATGCAGATTCCCAGGTATACAAACCGGTCATCAACCTGCATGACTTTATTATCTAACATTAAATCTATGTAATCAGAGCAATCATGCGAAAGCACTGCACTTCGATGCTGCAAAGCGCATTCCGAAGTACATAGCAGAACGTGAAATTGCGTTTAGCGTTGCTTGTGCCGTTTGAAAATTGTTAAACCGCAACATCATATCGTCAGCATAATCAAGATCAGTCAGCCTTCCACCAGGTAGGAGGTCCACACCGGCATCTTGTGAGTACCGCAGGCAGTCCTCCATTATTTCGTCTATGACGAAGTATGGAAATAAAGCGCCGACAATATGTTCACATATTTGGTCGATACACCCTTGCGTTTAAGCGACTCTAAAGGAGTAGACCGATCCACCGAATTAAACGCACCTTTGTGGTCGAGAAATACAGCAATTGTCCGGCGGTATACATGGTGCTGCTCCAGAATTTGGTGAGGAAGTTGATCGTTACTTCCTCGCTCAGGGCGAAACCCTGTTTGTTCTTTAATGTTTAACTGGCGAACTGCGGTGAGTCGACAAAGTATAGTGGATGCCAGAACCCTAATAATGATTGGGGTCAAATCAATCCCCCTATGGTTTTCGCAAGATCCCCTGATAACTTTCTTGAATATGAGAACTATTATCGAGTGACTCCAGCACGAAGGGATGGTCTCCGTCATCCACACAAGTTGAAACAGCTGAGTCAAGGCGTCAGCTAACACCTCTCCACCTTCTTCAAAAAGCACTGCCACGAGATCATCTGGATTAGCAATCTTATTACGTTTGAGAACCGAAATACGATTGCGCACCTGAGTCTCAGTTGGTAGTGCTAAATCCACCGACCAGAATGCTACACTACAAGTTTGTGGGTGCAACATAGTAGAAGCAGGAGGCTAGCTAAATTGACTCTGAAATTGTTCCACCCAACGTTCTAATCATCTTGACTTATTATAAATGTGTGTGCCATCTGCCTCACTGATAGGTTCACTGAAAGACGGTCGCCTTGGACCAGGAAAAGGGTGGTAAGTTTTTCTGACGTGAGTTAGCCAGTGACATGTCAGTTAATGTCTCCAGCCAGCGCTGTTGTTAGCCACAAATTCACCATCCGGATAGATAGCCCCTCTCAACTTTCTTCACGAAGCTATCAAAGTTGTGTAACCCGTGAGCATTGATCGCTTGGTCGCCAAGCAGTGTTATGTACCAGGTTCGCTTTGCACCTTGATGGGAAACCAATTAGTCGTCAACACAATTTGACCTATGTAAACCAGAAGAGATACAGGCGCTTTATGCTTACCGGTGTGCGATTGCCTCTAGTCCAGGCCCATATCCACCAGACATGGGGCAAATATACGGCATGTTTCGCATGAGTGCAGTACTGCTTCGTGGAGTACTACTCGTTCGGTTGCCAACCGCTGGGTCTCTTTGCGATCACTAGAACTTCTGGATGCTCGCCGGGTATTCAGTCCAGCAGTGAGTATAATATGACCTGCAAGGCTACTCGCCTGGAGCTCCGGAAGCAGCTGTAAGAGGATCACGATGCCAGCTGGACATAACGCGCTATCTAGACGGAACAAGTCGTAGCCACCGGGAACTTTCGGAGGCTTTTTCATCTTAGTCCAGCGGATTGTAGCAGGAAGTTAGGTGTAAGCGAGGTAATCTACAAAACCAGTGATGAACCTGTGCATAACATGTGACGACGCTTAGGACAATGGGCTGAGTACTTCCCACAGCACTTCAATGGGCTACCTGAGCCATTGACTACGCCTCTGGGTTCTACCTGTGCTCATTGGTTTGTTGACTTTTCTCCGCCCTCGGAAGCAGAAGTCTCGAGCTCAAGTTTCTGGAACTTCACCCGGCACCCGGCCCTAACAAAATTTCTTCTGCCTTTTTTGGAGAGGCAGGTGCAACCTTAGTTAACTTACTGACGGATGTGCTTCAGAACTCCGGATCAGTGAAGCTGTTCCAAATGATTAAGGTTTGGGTAAAATCGTTCCCATTTTCAAAGAGGGCTCACGCATTTCGTGTGTATATCATACAGGGTTTAGTCTGATCGATATTGCTTCGAAGTTGCTCGCAGCCATTGTACTTCGTAGGCTAATCGAAACGCGCGAAGAACATATCCACGAGGAACAGGTTGGATTTCGTCCTAGCCGTGGCTGCATTGGCCACGTCTTCACATTTCGCCAGATAATCGAACTCTGTCATTCATGTAGAAAGTCAACAGTTACCTTCTTGGACATAAGAGGGACTTCTGATCCGATTGGCAGAGCTATACTCTGGGGCTATCTATCGAGGAGGGGTGTGTCTAATTAATGTGTGAACATTCTGAAATCAATTTGCTGTCAGACTTCTAGCAGGGTTAGGATTTATGGCAGCGTATCGTCGACCGTCAGCATCTCAAGCGGGGTGTGACAAAGTTGTCCAGTCTCCTCCTTCTTATTCAACTTCGCAGTAGACGAAATCCTGAAGCGTGCCCTTACAGACTGCGGGTATGGTGATGCGGAGTCACTGCCGGGCACTCGACTCCGAGACACAGTATGCAGACTACATCTTAATTTTTGAGGGTTCACAGGAAGTTCCGAACGACCTAGACAGATTAGAGTTTTCAGTTCGTCAGTTTAGTATGGTCTTTACACCTACCAAATGCAAAGTTGGTAGGATTCTGCGCATGCTGTTACTATTGGCGGTGAGCAGTTGGTAGTAGTCGAGAGGTTTATGTATCTTGGAGGCTGTATCATCGCTGATGGAATGTCTGATGAAATCGCATAGCAAATGCTCCTATGGCGTTTGACAAATTAAGCTATCTGTGGCGTCGGCATAACCTCAGCCTTCCCATGAAAAGCCGAATATACAATTGCATGCATATATATATATAACAGTTTCACGTGAAAAACTCACTCATCATACGGACAAAATGTTCAAGTCGGTAGTCAAGTTGTTGCTGAAGGTACGTTTGCTCAGGTTGTATTTATTGGTGGTTACATTTCCCCATTCTTGTCCACATGTCCTATTTATATTTCCAGGTTTATTCCTATTGGTTGAACTCATTACCATGGGCGTGGGAGTGGATTCAGAGGCCAAGCGAAAGCCACCCGAGGAGCGAGATTGGTTACAGGCTTTGGATCAGTGTAGCCTCTCTTGGTCGTATGGTCTAGCTGCCATGTCCTTTCCAAGCAACTTTCTGACTGTCGTTATTCTTGGATGGTTTGTTTACCCCAAACGGTAAGGACTTTTGACGCATCTGCATTTACAACCTGGCGAGTGTGAAGCACGGTGTTTAAAATTTCCCGTATACTGGTTCTGTTGCTTTTTTCTGCTCGCTTGCTTTTATCAGATCGACTGGTGGATTACTTTCAATCTGTGCATGGGACTGGCCCACCGTTAACGACTGGACCTGTCGCTACCATCAAACCGATATGCACCTGTCAACATCGGCTAGTAGATCACAGTCGTACAGATCAAGATCAATAGGATCTGTTGACAACCGAACCCAATCGGCTACCAGCGATCATGTTCTTCGACCAGTTCTGACATTTCGAGAACCTCTAATCTCTGTTAATCCGTCTACTCCTACCCAAGGGATGATTATGCCTGGTGGCCTCCGTTCTGCTCAAACTCACCATTCACACATCACTTCATCCATCTCAGATTCGTTCACTCCTGCTGGCAAACTGAGCTGTTATGATCCTCGTTCGCCCGACACAGTCTCGGTGAGGAGTAGCTGTATCACATTTTATGTCGATTTCTTCTGTTTAAGTCCATCTCCTTGGTAGTCATGTTTCTCTGCTATCTAATGTTTGTTGGACGGTTTGTTAGGCTATCTGCTGCTGCTTCTGTTAGCTAACCACTCTCTAATTCTGAGGTTTCAATGCCTGCAAATTGCATGACAGCGTGGTTGTAATTTCTCATTCACGTGGTATATTATAATCAAACTTACTGATTGGCCTGCTCCACGATTATAGTTGAATCTATCGATACGTTCTTAGTTTCCGGGTTTACACCGTGTGATTCTGCTTCTCAGCTCGTCCGAACCGATCGAAGTCGTGAGAACGAGTGGCGAACATGGCTTGCTTCCTGTTTTTTCATCATCGGGCTTAATGCAACACAGTAAACATGAAAACAGTACTCACGATATGTGAGAAAATCAATCAGTAGAGATTTCGGACGGCCTGTTTGACGACAGTTGCGCAACCGTTGTTTCAAATCTTATGGTCGCTTGATTGTGGGTCAGGGGAGGAGTTCGCGCCTGGTCGATAGTCGAACAGTGTTACAATTTGGAACAGTGACTGAGTAACTGTTATCAAAAGATGAGTCCGCAATCTCTGTTGACCGATTTCTACACTTATGTTACAATCGGTCTGACAATTCCATTGTTGAATAGCTGCTCGTGTTTAGTGAAATTTTAGACATTTCCCAGCTCCAACCGGATTTAAACCAGCGGAAACGAAGCCACAGGGCAACGCCAGGAGACCGAAAATCCAACAGAAATAAACCATTTCTGGTCATTGCTCTGCATATCAACCGATGGATAAGCTGTACCAACGGGCATACATCTGCCGTCCGTAGTTCGAACCTAGTTGAGGTCCTGAGTTTCCTCACATATTCTGACTTGACTGTTTCTAACCGGATTGTTTTTTCACTTACTCCTTATTTAATCAGCTTCTTTCTTATGAGCAACCGCCGCTGATGCTGCCCGTCCGTAGTCCAAGTACAGTGGGTGAACAGTCTTCTATCCATACCCAAGATGTGAATGCAAAATCTTTCAATTCGTCCAGTCGATCTCACCACAGTTTTCCGGCTCATAAAAGTCACAATCGGTTGCACCAAACGTCTGGTCCGCAGCTGCTGGGCGTGGGCACGGGGACACCACAAGGAGAATCAGAACACGTTCTGGTTTCCGGTCGGCAGTCCAAGTTGCAATCCAGTGAAAGTTCCATGTGGACCGCAGACGCAGTAAGTGACACGCCTCTTTCACCATCACACGGTATAACTGTAAAATCGATCTCATTTTGTTCCTGAATTTGATCGTGCAGATGAAATTGAATACGCACGTGCTGTTTAAATTCCCTTTGAATAGATTGACTGTTTGTTAATCCGCACCTTGGGGATGCAGACTGCCGTTACTGGGTTGACGAAGACTTATGCTTGTGCTTGTCTTTTGATGATCGCGTTGCAGAGCTATTGAATAGTTTTGTCTATCTGGACGGTGTAGTGATTTCCCTAACCTCATGATAGTTAGATTACCACTATCAGTACTCAGGTCTTGAGAATCGGTAATCTGAGAGAATGTCAACTAGCTCAGTGAATATTTATTACAAATGAGATGCAGCAAAATGGTTGGTGTTTCACTGCAAAATTGATGACTTAAGGTCACCGTTCCGCTTGTATAGGTAGTCATTCGTAATGTCGTTGCGATTTCATCATCATCATCATCATCATAGACAGCAATACATCAGGGGTTCACACTGATGCTTAACTGGCACACAACCACAAAGAAGAAAAAGACAAACCCTATATAGGAAGGGAGAAGAAAAAAGAAGGGGCGGAGCGGGACCTAACCACCAAAAATAGCTACGTCTATATTCAAACATACAACATCAGGGCGCCTACACCTTGCAAAGAAACAACCGAGCTGTAGGTAAAAGTAGGGCGTCATCAACACGACAGCTTTCTCACGGATTTCACCAACCCGCGTCATTATGTGCATTCACTTCACAAACAACTCGGCCAAACAACGGCAACATCTATGC
>JTDE01021214.1:71399-82697 GCA_014338405.1 Paragonimus skrjabini miyazakii | reverse complement strand
CATACACATTTCGTTGGATTGAACCATCTTCTCTTCTTACTATGCCAACACCCAGAAAATTTATTCGACCATTGTTGTCTGACTCTTGGGTGAATTTAGTACTGGTGTGGGCTGAGTTAAAAGCTAACAACTCTGTCCATGTCAGGATTCTTACTGGCGATGCAAAAAATATCATCGGCATAGCGTTTAAAAGGTGTAAACTGTTCCGTGATCGCACTCAGTTGGTTAGTTTCAGTTTTTTCATGAGAACGTCAGCTAACAGGAGACCTAGAGGCAAGCCCATTGCCACTCCATCTATCTGTCGGTAGATTGCATTACTGTACAGAAACTGAACTTTACTAGTACAAAGTACCAACAGTTCTCTCAGTTCATCTTTTGGGATGCCCACATGCTTGTTGCGTTCGACATAGGTAGTTCATAGTCTTTTGTAGAGGTACGTCCGTAGATAGTGAAGCAATATCGAATTAGAAAATTTTGATTGTTTAGGTGCAGATCTTGGATAAAATGAAATGTGTCGCGGAGATTATGTTTTACTAGATCCAACGTGATGGGTTCGAGCAGATCGGCATGCCATTTGGCCAGAGCATGATGAAGCGAGTTGCACATATCAAAAATGGATTTCAAAGACAAGCCTACTTTGTGCACGCTGGGCAGACCGTATAGTCTGGAGATTTTTACTCCATTAGAACAGTTGCGTTCGAACGTGATCGTATCAATTATCTCCTGTTTTATTAGGTGCGACATTTTAGATCGTGTAGTGATAACAAACACGCCATTCAAAACCTCTGCTGACGGTTTATCTGACTCACCCTAGTTACGGTTTCCATATTTATTATGTTGTAGTTAGCCTGATGATCAAACATATAAAACAAGTCTTGTCCGTTACTTTGTTATACTCTCTCTAGCAATACTTGTGCGACAGAAGTGAAACAACTCTACTGTGCTTGAAAATAAAGGAGGCTTTTTTTACTAACTCAGACGTGGACGCAGTATTCCTTATTATGGGCCAAAATTCATATTTATGGGAATTCTACACAGCATTTGGTTTGCTTCAGCAAACGTTTAGAAGAATTTATAAATGAGTCCGACGCACGTATATACTGTTGACATAATTTTCGAAGGGAAGAAGTGCCCTTCAGCCAATGATAGGCTGGGTCTGTTTTCAGCCCCTAGGTTAAGAGAACTGTTCACATGAGACGATGACCAAGACGCTTACTCTTACCAAATTGGCAAAGGATTGCAATTCTGCACCAAGGTGGCGTCTCACTTCATACGTCGTACATCACGGGGTCATGGTTACCCGTTGATAGGTGCCTAACTGTTTCTATTGATATTTTCCCACTTTCCAGACCGTTCGGTTTCCTCATTTGTGAGATGTCGTAGACAGGGCAAATTGAAAATGAAATGCTAGTCGCATGAGGTTTAGCCAACTGCACTGTTGGCTGAGGAGGATGCATACTCGGTTATAAGGGCATCTAACGGGACGCATCAGTTTGAAAGCATCAGAACAAACTTGAGTGACTACAATTTTGTCTACTGCTGTTGTGCATAACTAATGTTCTACTGAGACTATTGAGACCAACTTCGGGCAACAGTTCTCTAGCAGAATTTATTTGTTTTGTTGTGAAACTCGGTTGACTTCAGTTTGCTAATAAAGGTCGTTTTGAAAAATGAATTGGTCGTACACTTTTGTCTGTTGGATGTATTTTGTCGGAAAATATCCGCGTATTATCCCTCTCTGACGATGGATGCATTCGTACAATTACGTCTGTGACTGACTTCCCATTTGAATCAGGAGACCTTATTAAAAGTGGTAAACTCAACAGCGTCGTCCATAATGTCGTCTTGTAATTATACTCACTGGTTCTGACACGCGCTTTTTGTGCCATTCCATCACTTGGCTGGAGGTTGGTAGGAAAATACCGGTTTTTAAGGAAAATTGAATAACGAACCACGGAGCCATCACGGTCTAGTGACACTAACGTCTCTTGCTCATATCCGCCTCTTTACCGGACTGGCTGGCTTATTTCATTGCTGTCGTTCACGTGAAGGTCATTCGTTGTTCCTCAACCTAGGGACTCACCATTCGGCTACACAGAATATGCTTGTCACAAATCCTCGTTCATTCCTTTCGAATCAGTCGATACAAGTTGCTCGTCCGATGCGCAAAGGCCGTGGTCCAAAGGGGATTAATCCGAAGAATCTGTCGAAACATGTTATTTCTACGGCTTCTATCGAGGAGGTGGATGAATTGGTAGGTCCTCAGTTAGTGCAAATTACTGCTTTCAATTTATTTGTACTCTCACAAATGTGTCAAACCCCTAAGTTTGATCTATTTTTGCGCGAACATAGTGTAAATTCGTCTTTCAATAAAGCACGATTTTTATTACCTAATTGGCACGTTCCCGCGCCATTTTCGCATTTATGAACCAGAGCGCAGCGATTTCTTTAGGCATCCAGTACACTTTGTGTTTTGTTCGCTTGACTGGCGTTTTCTGTCAGATTTTTGTCTGTTAGGTCGACTTCGCTCAGTGGCGACTCGTTTGATCTCTCGTGTTGTCCGCGATCCACCAATACAGGCTTTGGCTGTATTTCACAGCTGCCTCGAGACATTCCACCGATTGTCAGCCTAATCGCCTCTTCGACCTAGTCATCCATCACTTCAAACTTACTTGTATCTCTACCCTGCCCTGTTCGACACTCACCGTTGGCAACTTCTGTTATCTATTATACCTCAGTGTAGCTTTCACAATTTCAGGCGCAAGATGCCCCCTTGTCTCTCGGATGGGACTCTGGAATGAGATGGTCGACATCGAAGTCAGTTCCAATAAGATCTTGATTATGATCGTTCTGCCCAACTGAACTGAGGCGAATGAGCTTACACATCTTAAAAAGGCCCTAGTGCTATGTTGAGTATAAACAGTGATATTTGTACGGTCTTCAGTAGTATGACAAGCCTTGTTGTTTATATCATTAATTAATCCAGACTGTTTTTTTATTGCTTTCATCGATCTGAAGTCATCTAACCGCGGATATCGCTTGGAAGCTACTTGCGCTTTGGTGCGTATGTCGTCTTACCCTTACGGGCAACACGGTTATTAGTTCGCGACGAGTGGGCACCTTGGTGCTGATTGTGTTGTCTTGAAGTCGGGGTTATTTTTTATCACGAAAGGATTAGCCACATTAGATCAAGTTCATCTGGTGGGCTGGTCTTCATTCTCGACCCAATGAGCCGGCGGCTGAGGACGTTAGATGAGGCGGCGACTGTTCGGGCGTAGTGAAGCAAGCTGTCTCTGTGCGGCTGAGTTGTTTGTGAAGTAGAATGAAAAACGTGGGGCTGACGATACCTCATGCTCTTTTACAACAAATATTTTGTCGTGTATGACGATAGTTGTTTACTAAGGTTGTTTAATTGCCAGGTCTTCGCGTCAGCCAATAGTGTGCCACCATCAATAATGACCCTGAAAGTCTAGGATACAACCCGGGGTTCTAGCCAAAGTGTATGCTTAGGTAGCTAAACTAAAATTTAAACTCACTTTTATTTGATCTGCTGGTTACACCCGTGAGTCAGCGCAACTGAAGATATGCGCATTTGACAGGTTAAACGAGTGTTCAATCTTTCAATTTTTTACGATCGAATATAGTTAGGAAGTATGACTTTCACTGCGGCGAAGGCGATGTTTCATTGTTTTGATCGGTTCGTAACTGCGGCTGTCGTTGCAGGAGGTAACATTTGAGATCACAATTGTAGCCCCCGTGTAACTGAGAGCAACCCACATAGTTTCTAAAGATCAACGGGTGTTTTGGAAATTCGCGTTTTCCGCTATCAACAAAACGATTTAGCGGATTTCTTTTCGTTTTACTGTCGTTAGAGTGTGATTAACTCTCCATGACAATTCCTCATCTTAAGCAGCAATCAGGGCTGCCAAAGGTGAACGCATAGCCATTTGGCTTGTTGAAATAGTTGCGATCTGGTTGTTAGCTGAGAACGTCCCAACACCGTCATCATCAGTGTAAAGCGCATTCCGCCACCTACGGATGAATGTGAGTTCCCATATTATACAACTACTGAATGGTTAGCCGAGATACTAGAGCCTGTAGGGCGACAGTTAGCAGTCCACAATTTGCGATATGCGTTCGAATTTGCCGAAATCTTAAAGGAGCTAAACATATCAAGGAAAAGGATATTCTCGCGTGATGCAGCATACCTGTCCACGTATATCTCTCTCAGTGGGACATTTGAGCTTCTGGGCGACGATCTTGAGAGTAATTGCATAACCGTGGAATTATCGGTAGGAGAATTAAAACAGTTGGCCTATCGTTGCATCTATAGCCTTCAGTTCCAATTTTCCCGTAGACTTTCGACACAAGTACGGGATAGCATTGGAGCCACTGCTAGTGATACTTTTATGGGAAGGCTTGAAAACGGTGCTTTAATAACGCAGATTAACTTGCTCACTCTTTATAAACGATATACAGATGATATTGCAAATGTAGCGAGCGAACCAATAAACTTCAAAGAAATATTGCAGCGATTCAAGTCAGCTCGGAGGAACATCCGTTTTATCGTGGAGCCTATGTCATCTGAAGCTGTCTCATTTCATTTTTTTGATACAGAGTAAAATACACCGTAATGTGGACAAAATTTCATAGGTTTATATCACCAAGACGGAAACCTAATGTCATGTGATATCCGGCTTATTGGGCGACGAAAATCTGTTCGAGTGACACGTTATCGGAACGAAAGACAAATTGTATTTAACGTACTAATTGAAGACAGCTATCCAGTTTATTCACGGGTTTATGGTTAGTAGCACAAAGTCAAACAAACCGCTCACTCTAGACAAAGAGCCTCTATATTTCACTTCCTTTTACGAGAGATAATGCCCATGAAGACATAATCACCAGATTCAGCTTTGCCCTAGGCGAGACCTATCTTGCAGCCAAACTACGCGTACATTTTAATCTCATAGCAGTTTTGTGCTCTCATTTGAGGGACACATTTCGTTTCTTCCGGTGAAATGATCAACATAGGCCGCAGGAAACGGCGATTAATTGAACGCAGTCGAAAGCATTGTCCGGTTGGACTAAATCTTGTTTGTCTTCGATCGATGTGCACTTGATGAAATCCAACCATTCAGTCAGTTCCGCATACTCATTCCGTCTTATCTATAGAGTCTAGTTTACGATTAAGACAGGCCAAGGGTCACTTGATGACAGTTGCAGAAGCTGTCACTGTTTGCTTACTCTTTTCTTCACCACGTGCCCAGAAACATGTCCTTGGATCGGTGAATTTTCCAGGGCTCTGTGTCTATGTCGGGACTGAAAATATGAATGATTTCATTTTGTACTCCTTTTAGAACTGAATCTACTCCGGACCCGCCCCTTAAATAAGTAAGCGATTACGACTGCTCGATAGACAACCGAAATGGTCTTCTTTGGGATTTACCTATGTTTATTATCAACGTAATGGTTATCGAATTGCAAGTAAAACTGTGGCAGCATTAAATCTTCGTTCTCCCATTAAATGCGTTAAAGGATACACACATACGTCGCATCTCCGCACACGGGAAACTGCACGAGCAAATCCTCAGATGTAGTAGACAGCCTGTCACCTGTTAGCTATCATTTGGTAAACTTATTGCATTAATCGGTTATCCAAAAACCAATTATTTGATGTACGGAGATTCTTTTTTCATTCTCGAAGTTTTGTATGCTGTGTGCGCATATTGAATTGCTTTCACCAGCTTCAATCTGGTATGTTCGGTCCGATTTTGCCATACATCAGAAAAGAGTGAAATGAGCATGAGATAGTAACTTCTTCAGTTCGGTGCAAACGTATCGGTTTTATCCACGATCCTGAATCTAGCCTGTAACTGCATTATACTTATTATTACTCAGCAGCGTAGTTGTTCTAGGCGCCGCAGTAACTGGAATGGTAAGATGCAGTTTTCACAGACTGACACTGCGCCGTTTTTTGTAGATTTTCCAGCCATAATTGACCGTTGTTCTCAAGGTCCTAGCAGGAAAGACGGTAACACTCTAAGAAATATTGAGATTTGACTTTGAGGCATGCATCTGTCGAACCTACGTCATACAATGGCCCCCTAACTGCCTGTTCAAATCTAATCTACACTAGGCGAAATGGTTATGGTGAGGTAGGCATTACTCAACCTGACAGTTATTTTTTGGATTTGAATAGTGCATATTGCAGACCCTGCGTTATATCATTCGATTCACACTACCACATTCTCCTCCGCTAGGGATGCTGCTCATCTTGAACCACTTGGGATTGGGATGTGCGCCCTTCAAACACCAATGTGGAACATAGAAGTCGCCCTGTCAGGCCAGTTCACCCCTCACCCGTGACCATTTTCAATCCATATCACGTTCATATATTTTTCGTTGCGTCACTCCCAGCATGTACGGACGAGAGAGTTGAGTGTTGCGTGTGAGCTCAAGTTAATTCAGTTTCAAGAACACTCCAGGCCCCCTTATCACCGCAGACCAATGGCTTGATTCATGAGTGTACCGAATGGGATGTTCAACACTGGTTGCCGACTTCCGATTCAGGTCACACGTCGTGAATACACGAGGGTGAGACGATCGGTAGCGAAACAGGGTTGACGGTATTGAACAGACCAAAAACGGTGCACCATTATCTCACTCCGCTTCTTGTTGATAGCACATGTGGCAGGTTTCGCAATTTCTCGAAGACCCAGGTGCGAAAAATCTGGGCTTCAAACCATCGACAAAAACAGCATGTCGAGGCTTAGCCAGTGTGTTGCCAGCTGATCTACAATATCACGCTGGGAGCTCAGAAATGTCACATTTGGGCTCTCTTACCCACCCAGTTCTTTGCGTCATATGGAATCCACCGAATAATTCAGCGGATCGACTGCTAAGCAAGAGTCCTCAAGTAGCTCACGTTGGAATCCACTGTTTCTCGAGCCCAGGTTCTTCGAAGCTAGGTCTCACAAATTATGAAATCTGCTTATAGGTAGGACAATGTATTGTGTGAACCGTTTGAGAAAACCTGTCTAGGCAGTCTCCCGGATCGTTTAGTGTATTCCATGACAACAAACTGGGTGGGTTACTGTGTCCAAACGTGAAATTTCTGGTTCCGTACTTCAGCTGGCAGAGCATTTGCGACGTTTTGGCATGCTGTTACTGTCATTGATTCAAGTCCAGTCGAAGTTGAGATTTGTTGCCATTGGGTCTCCTCTAAACACTGCAAGCGTTGTGCACAAGGTTTCCCCGTTATTGAACAAATATAAGCTGCGTACTTTCCCCATTAGGCCAGACAAACACAAACGTCTTGTCGAGACAGGAAACCTGTTGTTTGTGTCGTTGCTGGACACGATTTCGTTTACTCTGTGGAATTAACAGTCACATCTCACCGGTCTCGTGAATCTCCTCTTTGGAAAGGGGTTATTGTGCTGATGAATGACCCGATAATGTCATGCAGATTATCAGATCTAAATGTGAAGTTTCTTTACTCTGGGCATGTTGTATCTCAGCTCAAATGCAAGCTTTTCCTGCTATTGATTCAACGGGCAACTTTATGCTCTCTGAGCTGTTTACCTTTGTTTTCGGGAAAACTGCGAATACTTGCGTGATTGCAACCGAATACTGTAACAATAATGCATATATGTTGTTTTTAGTGGTAATCCATTTTGTGTGAAATAGATCTTGTAAAATCGCGTTTTTGTTCCTTATTTCTCTGTCTGTTCACAGCCACCAGAAAATGTGCAACCTCATGTGCAAGTTCAGGCAAGTGAATACATAACCGCCTGTCTGGAATGTAGTTCCATTTTTGAAATCGTGCATTCGGAAAAATCTTTACCTTCCAAATGTCCAAGAAGTCAATGAATATTGTATAAACACGTATAGGACGCCAGGCCAGGACACCTAGCTTGGGTAGGCCTACTAGGTGATCCTACTGGAGAGACAACTTCGGTATGCACTAGCCATGTGTCTCAGTATTCACGTTATCTGCTACGTACCCAATCGTAGTATCACTGGAATGGTAGCAACGTTTTGCATCAGTTACTGCTCGTCGGTCATAACTAGGCTGACTCAGTTCTAGCGAGCTATTGTGATGTAGAGATTAAAGTAATGCAGACAGTGAACGTTAAAAGCAGTGAAGATAAACAAAGCCTGCATGAACGTGTATTCGAAACACACAACTTGTCAATTGGGCTAACTGTTCCGGAGGACTACGACGACTGACTCATTGGCCTCCGGATAGATAGCATACAGGTTATAACGGTTTTCAGTTTCTGTTCACTGCATTAATGTTTGGACATTCCCGATCACATGAATGATTTATAACGTCATTGCTAGAGTCCGGTTTTATACGCATCTAAGGTAGCAATATTGGGCGCATAAACATACTTTGGAAATTCTATGTGTAATGAGAACTGTTGTACAGAAGGAATACAGCCATACGTGGGCTGTTGTATCGAAGTTCACTGGATTAGCGCTCAAGGTCAACACGCACATAACTGTAACAATCTGATACGCCTAATGTTGCAGGACAGGTCACCATACGGAACTCGTGGTAATAGTATTGTTGACCACCACTCAGAATTTGTTGATGATATCATTCACCCTGTTACCTGACCATCACATTCCAGACATCCACAACATCCTGCGTCAGTCGCAACCCTTGCTATTCCGGTTGGGCAATAGTGTCCACCAATTGTTTGAAATGTGTACAAATCACCGGCAAGATGGGCTTTGCATGACAATCTTTCCATGTTGAATCACCAGAGCGCTGTCGTCCATTACCGCCACAGTTGCTTACTGATCCACAGTGCTCTTGGAGTACGTTAAATCAGAAGCGCGTTTCCTGGGTGGAAGGTTGCCTCAGGATGGTGATTGCGTCATTGACTTTCTTACGAGATATACGATAAGACAACATTTCTATCCTGTTGTATTGTTACCAGCATGATTTAGCATCAGAAGCAAAATTTGTTTCTAAGCGGGATCAGTAAAAGTAACAAACAGTACGTTATTACTTAAGTTTTTTCTACCAAGCGGAATATTAAATATTTTGCCACGTCTCCTTTTCTGATCGAAATATTCTGGTTACGCTTCTCCACCCTGTTCAGACGGCAAAACGGATGATTCGTAGATCATGAACAACAGAACCTTAATCTCAGCTGTTATACAAAACGTTACAATCAACTTCATGTTGCTCGATGTCGTGATTTTTGTGACATTCGAATGCACCAAGCGACCACTTCAAATTTGGCTGTGTTTTACAATGTCGTGACATGCTCTGTTTATGTATAGTTCATCACTTTTCTTACGCCTTTTTCCATCAACTGTTGTCTTTCTGCCTTCTTCACCATACTTTTCCATACGTACAGTCATTTGTGCTACTTTCATGCATTATATCCTTGAATGCTCAGACTGGTTGTCTTCCTCATTCGAATGTCATACGTTGCTCACATCAGATGATCAGTCTACAAGGAATTGCCAGTACGCTGTGTGACAACTTCAATACATCGGAAAGGAACTTATTAAGTCGTGACACCTAGTTGATTCCTCTCACGTTTGTAATCATGCGGTAAACAGAAAACGCTTGAGATTGAGGGCAGAAGCCTCTGTTTTACAAGCAGAAATAGTTGGTTACTGGCTTCGCTTGTGATGAGGTGATTAATTGCTATCCAGTGTTCTATATCCTTTCCTGATGGGTTCAGAAGATGAAACCGATAGAAAAAGAAATTACGTCCGTTTTCTGTAGAGACGTTCAAAGTTAAGTGTGGAGCAGCGGTGTTTACGTGATATCAACCGGTAAACAGGACGTTCGCGAGATTTCGAACGACCTGACAGACACGTCAAAATCGGTTGAACTGGCAAGACTTCTGTCTATCGTCAAGTCGTCGGACATGCGTAGCGACAACACAGAGTTATGCTCTGCGGAACAAAAATGTTCCTTTTATTTACAACTCATACTATTTCGCCGTCGGCGCTCGTGAACAAGTGTTCATCTTTGATGATATATAGGTGAGATCTTCATAAATGGTCATTTTGTTGCGCTTTAGGGAGGCGTAACTACCGATACCACAAAAGGTACGTGAGTCGAAGACCATCTCGACCATTGTTTCACGCACCAAATCTTATCCGATCCTTCGTGAGAAGCAAAAACAAGGGCAAACGACAGGAATCAGTTGGTGTTTTACAAAAAGCGAAATACACGTTCTAATAAACGCAGTATGTACATGTGTTAATATCCACGACTGATCATGAGGCGCGTATTCATTTGTAGTTTGTATTCCAGTGATCGATCAGGGTCTCCTGTGAAACGGCAAACGATAAAGGCTTTTAGTTTTCAAACAAAAAAAACACCTATTCGTGACGAACATATTACAAGTACTGAGTAGGTGAAGGAAACAACACAATTAAAAAGAATCGCCATGTGAAGTGCGCATTAACACAAGCGTTTCCAGGCACAGTGAAAGCCTAGTTCGTCAGTTCCGGTTGATCGATCATCCACTGCGTGCTTAACTTCATTTCTGGTTTGAAACAAGTAATAATGAACACCACCCGCAAATGACCTCACATTAGGAACGACCGAATTATCATATGTAAACGCTCAACCACTTTGGCTTGTGAGTAATGATCAGGTTGCCCGGTCGCCTCGAGAGGAGACACAGTTACTGTCTGTTAACTCCACTCGACAACTCATCGACTAGTGTTGTGATCCAAGAACGCGGATGGCACAAGGGTTGTTTATTCGACAAACCAACACACGGGTTAAGCATTTAAACAAGACCTGAAACAAAACCACTTATTTGCACGCAGTATTCGATCCCAGACCTTTTCGGTTGCCGCAGGCGTCAATGCTCAGTCCCATTAAGTAGCAGGGACCACTATGAGCGATGCTGCACTCTGATTTTCCTTCCCGCATTTTTCCTGCGGCTTGTACGATGTCAAAATATATGCTCCTATCCTACTACTGAATAGCCGTGGTATGAGTAATATGTTACGATCGCTCAACTTCACTGCACTTCTCCCCCCGCAAAGATTGTTCCAGCTGCAGCAAAAGCCGTTCAGGTTCCCTTCGCTCTCTTGACGATCTGCGTATTAGTCTCGGGGACGTCGCTGCTCCTGGCGTACATTCTCTTCTGCTCGGGGCGTCGTACCATTTGCGAAGCTGGCTTCCGTGCACCCGATGTTGATTCCTATCATTCTTAATCAGATACACTGGACCACGGCGATCCACTACCACACAAGGTCCTCTCCACCTCGCCAAGAACTTCCTAGATCCTGGTCCTGTTGCGCCTG
>JTDE01021214.1:42375-71299 GCA_014338405.1 Paragonimus skrjabini miyazakii | reverse complement strand
CGCTGATGGCATTCCTTTCCAAGAACTGATCAGTCAGTATCCGTTGTTCCGAATCCTGGTCCAAATGTGGCAAGGCTCTTGAAAACGCTGCCCGCAGTGATACGGCATACACGAGAGCGTCGCCTCCTGGTCCAAGCCGGGCGCCCTTGAACTGCCGCATTGCCTCCTGGCAATCGGCTGGGCTGCCGAACCCGGCGATCAGCGTCTCCTTCGCGGCGGCCTACTCCAGCTTCGCATGGCCTCTTCGCGCCGCCTCCAGAACCGCCTTCGTCCTGCCCTTGAGCAGCATCCCCAGGGCCGCCAGCTTCGCCCGGTCGGTCTTCACTCTGACCGTCTCCGCCACGTCCTAGAAGTCCTCCAAGAAATTCCGGACGTCCCCATCCTCAAACGGCTGCGGCCATTGGATCTCCATCCTCCAATCCATCCTGGTCACGGCTCCAATTGTTGTGATCCAAGAACGCGGATGGCACAAGGGTTGTTTATTCGACAAACCAACACACGGGTTAAGCATTTAAAAAAGACCTGAAACAAAACCACACATTTGCACGCAGTATTCGATCCCAGACCTTTCCGGTTGCCGCAGGCGTCAATGCTCAATCCCATTAAGTAGCAGGGACCACTATGAGCGATGCTGCACTCTGATTTTCCTTCCCGCATTTTTCCTGCGACTTGTACGATGTCAAAATATATGCTCCTGTCCTACTACTGAATAGTCGTGGTATGAGTAATATGTTACGATCGCTCAACTTCACTGCACTCTCTCCAAGTTGAAATCACTGACTTGTTGAGCGCTATTTGATTACTGATGAGTAGCAGAGGATTTTGATTTTTATATAAACTGAACATCACTCACAACTGATCGTAGTCGTCCCATTCCCATAGACTTTCCAGTCGGCCCCTTTCGAAAAGAAGCACTAGACTCGAGTTTCGCTCTCCCTAGAGCTCGTCAATAGTGCATATCCTCGCCACTGCCCGGACTGGAGCCACGGCCACGCTGTTCATGAGGCAACCGTGTTTACTACTGCGCAACTGACCTCACAATGGGCACGACCGAATTATCATATATGAACGCTCAACCACTTTCGCTTGTGAGTAATGATCAGGTTGCCCGACCGTCTCGATAGGAGACACTTACTGTCTGTTAACTCTAATCGATAATCCCGCGATTAGGACTTCCTAGACAGGTCGAAATCTCCGATCTCGGTAAACCTGCTAGGCGATATTTTATATTACTGATGAGTCGGGGATTTGGTTAATTTCAACAGATAGTAACTGTCTCCAATCGAGACGATCGGGCAACCCGATCATTACTCACAAGCGAAAGTGGTTGAGCGTTCACATGCGATGATAATCCTGTGGTGCCTAATGTGTGGGGAATTGCGCAGTGGTAAACACGATTGCCCCATCAACAGCGTGCCCGGAAGTTCTAGTTCTGGCGGTGGCAAAGATATGCACTACGGACGAGCTCTAATGAGAGCGAAACTCGAGTCTAGTGCTTCTTTTCGAAAGGGGCCGACTGGAAAGTCTATGGGGATGCGAAAACTTTGATCAATTATGGGTGATGTTCAACTTGAAATAAACCAAATCCCCGACTACTCATTGGTAATAAATAATGATTCCAACATTTAGATTTGAGGCCCTAACACATTTCTGGTGATGCCTTGAATATTGCGTATAATATTTTTGTTTGAAATTTCGAAACTTAGCTAGTGCACCGAGTTGTTCGACCACTTTTTGATCTTACTGCTGACAGTCAACCCCTACTCGTAGTCTGATTCCTATCTAATATCATATGTGGTAGATGATGGCTGAGTTTCCTCAGACACTATTTCAGTTTGTCTCGGCGTCCTGAAATCCTCATACTGATTCTGACTCAGCAGGCCGTAGACTCGAATCTTCCACGTTGCTAACCACCCGGGATGTGTGTGTGTGATGAAGGGCTTGTAAGACGGGAGGGGTGATTAGCAAAAAACAGTGGGGAGCTAACTGAGTTGCACTCACCACTACGGTTGCTTTCCGAATCGCGTCCCACGGGTTAGGGCAGCAATCCTCCAATAGAGGTAGACTAACGCGGCATAAAATGAGACGCTAAAAAGGAAAGTGGATTGAAGAAAAGTATCAACTATCTGGACAACGTCTAGCTGTGTTAGTGCGTCATTTGTATGCAGCAAGCATATAGCAAGCAATCAGAAAGAGTCAGTGTATTTGTGCCGTGGAGCTTACAAGCAAACCCGCTACTTTTAGCACGTCACCAGAAAGACCCCTCGAAGACTGGCTAAAATGTGTGATGTCACGTGGCTAGGCAACGAAGCATAACGATATGAAGAGTTCTAACGGCAATTCATTCACAAGTGATAGGTTTCAAATGCTGCACCATCGCAGTAATTGGTTCAAGCGGACAGATACGCGTATACTATATTGCAGTTCAGATGCCAAAGTGAATGCTCTGATATACAAGGGTGATCCAAGCAAGCGACAATGGCGTTACGAGTGTCCTCCATTATTTCCGGAACAACCAACATGTCCACTTTACGGTCAGAACTTTTCGGCAAATTTGATCATGCACGAATTTTCCCGTCTCTATGAGGGGTAATGCGCTCCGAAGAAGTATGTAGAGAAAACCGGCATCGATGCTTTTTACATGCGGGTTGAAGATACTCCTTTGTCTACAACAACGAGCAAATTTCCCGGGTTGGATCAAATACAAATCCGTTCTATTCTCATCATTGTCTTAGATAAGGAAAACAGAATTGGACATTTCGGACACAGAGTTGCAGATGACATCATGAAATATTCGTACAACGTAGTAGCGAGTTTTTTTTAAAGAGATTACAAGGATGTGGTCGTTATTCTCCTGGCAGTGCACTGTCGTGACTCGTTCAGGCGATGTTATTTTCCAAGCCTCCCACTGACTAGTTAACTCGACCGAAAACACAACCTTATACGATACACTCGGATGCAAATAGCCGGGAATATCTGTGTAAATGAAACCCGTTCTATTTTAAATTAGGTTTGCGGTACTTTGGAACCAGCTCCATAATCGACTGCTAGTGCCTTGGGTTATTTACAGGTAAGCCGTCAATAGGGAGAACGCCTAAAGAGTGTTGTCACTTCAGTTTTCCAGCTTTTCGAGCGTAGATTTCTGATCACAGATTTCCCCGAGTGATCTGGCGTTTACATTGGAAAAAAGCACAAATGCCAATAATTTAGATGTCAAAGAAATAGGCGTTATCTGTTGTGAATATAAGAAACTAACGCACTGGACCTTTCGTCCACATTCAAAACTGTTGCTAGTGGGCGAACATTCAAGACTGAGAACTCTAGAAGGGAGTCCATGTGATTTAATTGGAATATGATCGTAGTCTCATAGTGACTCAACAGACGTTAGTGAATTGACGAAGGGGGAAGGAGCACTCGTATTTTCCGGTGGCGAGTATTCACATTACCTATGACCTCAACACAGATACCAATGACAATTCTGCAAGTGAGGCGAATTCGACGGGTATACTCAATTGTACTGGCGTTGCGAACCTGTTGCCATGAGCTTTGGTATACGTAGAATAGACTGAAAGACCGGTGGATGGTTCGAAGGTTGGAAATGCTTCCGAAGTTTCGGTATTATTACGATGGCGGCCAAAAATGTAAATAAGATGACTTTGACACTGGCGAATTTCGTAAAGGATAAACTAAGGTGGTTTTCAACCTACTATCAACTGTGCAACAACAACCGAAACCATCTTCAGTTCAATTTGGTTAGCTGCTTACCTTGCCAACTGAATGAACGACTCGCGTGTGCGTCGCGACGTCCGCACAAGATAACAACGGTTGTCTATCATCACGGTCGACTAGGACCGCGAATGGGGCATGTCTCCAGGCCGGACCTTGGGAATACAGTAAAAAGTCTACCCCGCCCATTGCAAGTCCAGGGCGGGGAATCCAGCCTCGAGAGCGATAGTACACGTAGGCTGCGTACCGTCGTAGGAGCACCAGTTCTGCCTCACGAAACTGGTGTGAGTTGTCTGATCGAGCTTGGTCCGGATGGATACACGGCTTAGCCAGAGGCACACAGGAGCATAGGTAGTACCACAGACGGAGCTGTGTAGAAGCAGAAAAAAAGTGAAAAAACAACGCGTTATCACGGTTCAATTTAGAATTTAAAAAGAGAGTACTTCATTAACTACTTAAATGGCAGGTGGCATCCAACTCACTAACATGCTCATGAGGATACACTATAGAGTGTACGTTTAAAAATGATCAATATGTTATAGTGGCAGCTCCATTCGACTCCCCTGTAACTTCCACGGCAGGATAAACTATTGTAGTTTGATTCTAATTGCAACACATTACGACGGTACCTTACGTGTACTGTTCCTGTAGGCAGTGATTGTGCAACCGATCATGAATGAATGCATGAAGAGTGCTCATGAAATAGTCAATGGCTTCATTCATAGCCTTAAATGACGAAAGGCTAAGGCAACTAGAAAGATTTATTTTTCAAACAGAAAATAGTGCACAATAGATAAAAAGTCTGAAACATCACTTTCTGTCATATAACTTTTCGTTTAAACGGAGTACTCGCAATTATTCATGTAGGAGTAAGGTTACAATTAGGCAGAAAACTTGAATCAATTGCACACATCTAGGGAATAGATCACTACGAAGACTATCGATTTCGTTGTCACATCCCCCACCGTTGTTAGTTTTCGCGTCTTTGTCGCCTTGACCAGTTCTCATGGTAGTACGTGGGGCGTGGTCACATCAACGTTCTAAACCATTCACTGGTTCTCGTGATAACGTGCTGCGTTGTATCGATATATTGGGCAATATCATTTACTGTTAAGAGACCAGTGACCTTCATAGTTTGCTCTGATTAGACTCTTAACATGCAACATTTGATTCTACAAAGTAATTCTAATGCGTGATGACTGAAGACAACAGTCTTGCAGGGAGCATAAAATTAACTGTCTTTTCCCATGGGAAGGATAGAATAACACTCAGTTCACGCGATTAGTTCATACATGAGATTGACACCTGTGACCTTCGGCATCATGCGCAAGCATCAACCAAAGCGGTCAACTCGACCTTATGACTTTAGTCTCATAGTGGTTGTTGTAACCACTGCGCCATCTTGACGGGCTTAAATGCAGTGCCGAAAAATGAACAGCTTCTGTTATATGTAGCGGTGTGCTTCGCTAACGTGCATGTGCTGACACATGTGTACGCTTATGGGGTGCAGCTGCGCAGGACTCAGCAGTAGTGATACGCTAGCGCAACTATTATGTCTTTTGTCCACGCCTGCTCGGACTGGATCGTGATCTCTCCCGATTGGATCATTGAAAACTATGCTCAAGGTCGCCTGCTAGTTTTGTTGTATAAATAGGGCCTACTGTTAATCGTGCTGTAGTAAAGTTCTACCGTACAAGCGTACGGTCGGACTTTGGCAATAGCCGTTTGGTGTTCAAAATTATCCTAAAACAATAGCCGTGCATGTCCACGGACCACTTAGGGAAGAGCTCGTTAGCGTGGAAAACAAAATGGAGCAATGTTGAACCAAATAACAGAACTACTGAAGTAATACACCATTCATGAGAACTAACCGGATTAGGAATAGGTACATTTTGGGCCTCGCGATTGTTCCTTTTCGGCAGTTCAATTTGCAAACATCCAAGTCCATGGAACAGGAATAAAATCTGAATGAAAGATAATAACAGACAATACGGCGCGGATCATAAAATAATATTGACGGGCCTCACCATTACATGGCAAAGTTGTGTCGCTGACAAAAAATAACTGTAGAATATTTTCGGATAGAGCCCAGTTCAGACGTTCAATGCGGGAACAAAGAAAGTTGTCCAGTAATGCCTTCCATATCGTACCACATACACTAGTGATACTCGATTGCATTCAGATAAGGATGGGATGGGAGATTTCAGTGTGTTTTAACTAAAGGAGGTGAGATAGTAGGCCACTGCTTTAAATAAGATTCTATAGAGAAACCTGATTCGAAAACACTATGTTGACCACTAAAACTAACTATTCCGAAACAGCAATGTGAACACAATTCTTGCTTTGCAAAGTTGAAGAACGAATCAATATTTAAAAACAAACAGTACATTCCAGACAACCATTTGTCACAACTAAATTGTCGAGATGACAGAACTGAAGCATATTTCCAGTGCATTACTAATTAGTGTTGTGTCTCATCATTATCGAGAGCACTACCTTTTAAAAAGAACTCGGACACTGTGAATAGGATGGTATAGAAATGCTTCTAGTTGTTCAACCTTGAATGGGCAGACAACATTACTCTGAATTGCAATGATTCATAAAGTGTTCAGACTTTCTAAGTAGATCAGAGATTTCAGATTGTCGGTTTGGTATGATCGTTGCACCTTCTAGTTGCAAGATGCTGTTGCATGACCAGCAGGCTTCTCCGTCTGCTGTCACTATCGACGGTGAGCCGTTGACGAGAAACTCAAGTACCTTAGGAGCCGCATCACACAGACAGGATGACTGACAGGATTAAAAATCACAGTTAAAATTCGAATGACTGTGCCAAACCAAACAATTTGTGGCGCCTGTGTGATGTCAGACATTCTGTGCAAGGATGAGCGCAAAATGATACCGTACGATCAGTCTTGTTGTCCGAAATCAAAGGAAATCATGTTGGAAACCTCTGACCTCCAATGTGGTCTTCTTCTATTTGTACAATTTTTATTTGTTACCCACTCTACTCGCGTCACCTCATGGAGCTAACCGTATTTGTTTTATATATATATATATATATATATATATATATATATACAGTACGGTGCTACGTTACAGGGCAACTATGAAAGGAGAAAAAGGCGAAGGATGGGGCTTATAAATCGAAGGTCGGTGTTTATGCGCACTCAACTTGAACATGTATACACTGCACCAACAACCAGCCATTATTCAAGTGAGAGTAAAGCGGCTTCCACTACTCATGTAAAATAATTGCTTTTATTCCACACAACACTCATTTAAACAGCGGAAAAATTCTTGCCATCGAATCTGGTTAGCCGCCGTTTCTCCACTAACTATGAATTACGAGGGTTCCACCTCCAGGAAGCGAATTCAGACTACAATGATTAAACAGCCCATAAACATTTTCATTTCACTACGCCAAACCAGTGTTTACCGGTTAGGGTGCCCACCCTGTGACCGTCCTAGGGCGCCTCCGTCGTGAGAAAGAAGAAAAATACCACTTGACTCAGTCCTAACTAGCGGAACTGTTCAAATCGGTTGAGACTTTTATACCGCTTTGCACATGTATGGTCCTAACGTGCCCTATAAATACCTTGTACTTGTCGCCCTAGCCGCACCCCGTTTTGTAGCGGAACAAAGCTTATTTTGAACGCGTCTTTTGGCTTGCCTTGGGAGCGAATACGGGAATAGTCGCGGTACTATTCGGGACCGAGATTTCCGTGTGACTTACTACCAAGACGAGAATCCGATTTTATCGAGCGCACCACTCTACCGAGATCGAACCAGCGTATCGTTTAGGAGGGTTTACAACGTTACCCAACTCGAACTTTCCGTCAATCGCTTGTGGCGCTGGCAGAATGTTCGGTACGGGGTCGGTTGGTTTACATCCTCGTCACACGACTCAACCATCGTAATTTATGTACCAATAGCTATTGATTGGACATATATGGTTAACACGTAGTACCCAATATCTGCTGCATAATCCGGTTGATGTTACTGGCTGACTGAAGATTGTCCAGTTGGGAACACGCGAGGCTTGAACCGATTACCAGCACTTCTGGTCTACGCCATTGAAATAACTTGATTAATACATATTTAGTTAGGTTTAAAAAGATATCTTAACAGTAAACCATCATGAAAAATAGGACTGATTGGCTTTAGTTAAAAATAGGAGTGATGATCCTTGATATGCAAAACTGTTCTAACTAATTTCTACGCATAACATCAATGGGCCTATATCGTGCATAACAGCAAGGTCGCATCTACGAGACGGTATGCAGGCAACGTTCGGTGTTTCGTTTTATTACTTGCAACTATTTAAGAAACAATGTTTATGCCACTTAACCCGATTAAGCACCGTTCTCGCTGAAGTCTTTAGCCAGAGTTTGGGTCACAGAAACCGTAGTCTGAGAGACGATTAGCACCAGTGCCTGTACTAATGTTGTGACCGCAAAAGACTCTTGGCCTGAGAATTCGTTTACTGCACAAACTCCCGTACAGGTCATGTCAAAAATTGGACTACAAACGTGTACCCTCATTTGCACGGCAGACATGCATTCACATTGAATGACAGTAGGTTATCATTCGCCTTGGTGGAACTTCTGCCACAGCGCATATACATTATTCCAATAGTCTTTTCTTGTCCGTCGTCTTCCTGTTGTTCGGAGCTTGCCCTTTTGTTCCTGAATGTCGCCTGTGGGTAATAAACCACTTGTGAATAGTATACTACACGCAACGAAACTGCCTGTCATACAACAGTACTAACCAAACTCTACGCATCCAAGAGAACTGATCGAGTGAACCTGTTACGGACCATGTCATTGCTTAAGGGCTAGCATAACCGATAGCCGATTACCTGAAGATGTCTTACGTCCATTAGTTTGAGGAGACAACATGGAAGTAGGATAGAACCAAATAGTATTTGTACCTCCAGTCTAAAGTGATCTCGCTATCGACCAGCTTCATGAAATACCGGGGTGCATAAAGCACTTTACTCACTTGGTTTGAATAATTTCCCTGAAACATGGAATAAATTACAAAAAAATGAAGGCATCTGATCACACACTTAGAGGTCTGTGTTGAGCAAGATGCGGCCAGGCGTGAAACGTTGAATAACCAATTGCTGACAAAACACACGTCAAACAAAGAAGATAAACAGTCTTACTGAAAGAAACCAGCGGATAGTGTACAAATACGATTTGAAAAGTGAGTCGAAATGCTCGTGTGACTACCTGACGGATCAAATGAGCTTACTTCGACATCAGATAGGAACAATTGCCTATCCTCCAAGGAACCCGGGACAGTGATGGTAGTTTGTGTAGGGTCCAAAGGGAGAACGGAATGGTTGCGGTAGAACCTTTCCGAGCAAATATCATCATCCTCATCATCTGTGTTGTCACACAGACTGGAAGAAATAGGCAAGAAGAGATAGATTAAATAACAAAGTCACGACCCAAGAAGTAGGCTATGAAATATACGGAAAAGAATGCGATTTGAATGAATGTGATGCGTGCCAAGCAAAGCAAAAACACAACAGGATTGCCTATCAAATGAAAACAATCACACCTTCAACAAATATAAATAGTAGGTGAACTGAGGATCGATACTTAACTGAAAGCATGATTAGCGATAGGTATACAGATCAGAGAAGGCCAAGAGCGCATACGAACATTTGAGTCTGTTGAACGGTCTGACAGTCGGTTAAAGATTTCAACTGATAAAATGTCACAGGAAACTGAACCGAGGAAACATCTACCATCAACCTATTAAGCACATTTCAGTACGCAGCAGCTGTTTACCAGCGACAATGAGAGATCGGTCTATCTTTTCTCTGTCGCAATGGTTGTGCTGGTCAGGCTGTTTGATAACTCGGTCTGTTACCCAGAATGTGTACCTCAAGTATGCGCTTGAATTCTTCCACTGAAAACATTGCTGCGACAGACTGATGGGTTGGTCCACAATGGTCATAAGTGAAAGTTGAAAGAATGTGTTTTGCAAAGCAAATGACACAGCTGACATTGTGGTAGTTGCACGCTAACCAGAGATCGTTATTTGGACTATGCAAAAGTATATTCCTTTGCCGACAATTGTTTTTGAATTACAATTAATGGTAAAGGAACGATATCATAAAAATGTGTCATTACTGTAAATTAAGCTAGGATAACAGCTTCTACAGTGCAAGTAGTTCACTGTGATGCTGCACACTATGTTATATGTTAACTAGATGCACAGTAGTTCAACTACAGAAAACCATCTTTAGGATTAATAACTAACCTTGGCCGCTGACCATACAAACTTATCAGATACAAGTTCCAGTTGAATAAAAACAAAAACTAGCTTCCAATCCCAGATAGTGGACGTGATTAAGTCCATCAAACCTACGGAAAATCTCGAAGGAATATTTGAAATTCCGTTTCCTTACGAAGTTGAAGGTTAGCTTCCACTATAAATGTTTTCCAAAACAATATTCAAACAGATGCAACGGTCAAAAGAAATGAGAAATACTGCAGGACATAAGTGTCTGTTGAACACAAATGTGGGCAAAAACTATCGCAATATGTCGGCTTAAAGGTCAGCAACATTCAGAAATATTACACAGTGACCAAATAGTTCTTCTGTCTAAAAGTTGTCATTAGGTGGTGTTAAGAGTATGGTAAGTCTAACCATAAGAACAGAAATCTGAAATCAGATTTGACGTATCTAACACTATTCCTGAGATACGGACTTCATGTTCGTTTGGTTAATTGTTCCTGCCTTCACGCAACACTCAAGGTCACAGGTTGATATAAGAATAGCCGCAATTTCGACAGTCAAGTCGGAGGTTCAGATGAATTCACACGTTATTATTAGACTGCTGTCTTATCTCCTCTGTTGTCTCTACGTGCCGTAACGTAATTCGTGGGTAGTGCACAATCGGTCGGGATTTATAATATTTCGTTGGAATATTCTTTCTAAGTGTGGATGCTCCACGATCTCACAGGTGGACTGTGTCCATGCAGGGTAACGTGGCTCGGGAAAAAACCTCATAAGTAGGGCCAACAGAACTCGCGGTCCAACTGATAAGCGGTTTGACTCGTGAAACTAGCGTTACCGCTAAAAATCTCGTTAAATTTATGACTACGTGATGGGTCCAAACAAGAATGAAGCCGGCCAGAGTATGGGTTTTCCGGTGAGTATCATGAAGTATTAGACAGAACTCTCTTAGGAAGGAACAATCTCGTCCTAGAAACATTGTCACGAAACAGGAAATGCTTGCGTTATGGAACTCCTAAGAAGAAACAGACCTCCAAGAACCATATGGGAAACACTTCGGGTAAACTCAGAGGCCTAACTACCGAAAGGGAAAAACAACAGGACAGTTCAGTTGAAGCAAGCCCAGCTAATTTAGGCAACAACCATTTGTGAATAATCTCAACATATCGCCCTGGCAAGTCAAAGTACACCCTTTATTTGAGGTAGACTCGTGTGACGTGAGGAGTGACACCGACGCAACATAGTCACGTCCTGTGTACCAAACGCTGGTCCTGATGCAGGACTCGTGTGAGGGCATAAGTTTGCATATCTCACCTTGTGGAACCAACATCAAGCCAACGCCTGACTGCACGGAACATTCTTCGATGACGATCTATGCAACACTACAGCGTTCATCATGGTTACACCATGAGACATTTCTGCTCTAAAGTTAAAGTAATCTATTGCACAAGTGAATGATGTTGGTCACTGGTTGTCAATTCGGAACAAAATGTAAGCCAATCGTCCGTGATGGTGTTATGGCACGGCGACAAATTGATGGATAGCGCTCACAAGTTAGCTGCACGCTATTTTCTTTTAGACCAAGCCGCTTGTAAATAATAATATCATCTGCCTCAGTATGGTGTGTACGCAACCAACACAATAAGCTGCCAGCGAAGATCACTGAATAGCAAAATTTAAACTGTTCATGTTCTTTTGACTTGCTGGGAACAGTCCGGATGATTTTTAAAAGATAGTTGTTTCACTTATGGAATCGCACTTATATTGTCTGGATTTGACCCACGAAGTGAAAACACTACCCGGAACTAGGAATACCTAATTGAGGAAACGCTTCTACATCTTCCAGGAGAATGTTGCATGACCAGGGAACAACAAGATTTCTTCGGAACGGTGAGCAAGGGCATTGTGTTTGACGAGTAAACATTGGCAATATTTACAACTACTTGCAAATTATGAGTAGTGTCATTATTTACAAGCAACGTGAGATTGATCGTGAGAAATGTGCTGTCTCTAGCATCAGAATTTCGTGCCGGAGAATCTGAAATCATGCGGAAAATACACTTTAATAACGGCCCACTGCGAATAATACAACAGAAAGCGGGCTCTTTGTATCCACAATGACGGGTTGAAAAATCGGATTCTTCTAACATGATTCCGAACTGATGGAGGAGTGAATTGCCATTCCGCGTAGAAACAAACCGAATGGGGGCTGATTGGTTTCTCGTTGTGATCAATTTAAAGCGACAGGGCGGCGGTCTGTGAAGCCATATTAGTACTTCAAGCAATCATGAGCCGCCATTGAAACACCACCCAAATCACTACAGCAGGAGTGAGATTCAGAAAAATATGTACATCTGTCCGGGGAAAATGGTTGGCTAACAGTTGATAACATCCTTGCTAAATTTGCATTCGATTAACTAGATTAAGGTACAGCAAGTGATGATGTAAATAATGAGAATTCTAGCGTCGCACAAAAATACGTTTCATTTGCTTAAAACAAAAGATTATTTTAAGAGAACAACAATGACTAAAACCTCCGTTCCTGTCAAGAACGCAGTCAACAGTATGTTTCACTCCAGAAATGTAGGCATGAAAAAGAGAATGTCAAATTGCAGACGGGAACTTTCACGGTCTAACTATCGCAAATAATTCTGAAATGCAATATATCACAACCATGCAAATCAACTTCTGTAAAGGTATTTTAGTATCCCGATAAACCGATAAGAGAAATACAGACCAACACCACTTAACTATAAAGTACATGATGTAGACAAGGCTACTGGAAAAGTGTGAAAACTGGGTTTTCGTAAAAATTAAAATAATGCAGACTGACCTAACGGGCTCAGCTACACCATAAAGTGTGCCCCGTTCTTCAGCAGGCACATACCCGTAGAAACCCTGGAACAGATGAGTCAAGAAGTATTGTAAACACACAAAAATGAATTGATTCAATCAAACACATAAAGAGATCTACAGACTTTTCACGTGTACTGATTAGTTATCAAATACAGATGTTGAAATGAAAAGAGAAAGCGACAGTCAGGAGTGTTCTGTGTGTGATTTCAAGGCTATGCAAACAACAGTTGAACTAGTAAGGAAACAGCTAGTATTGAAATAAGGAATATGCAAAGATCTGAGTCGCAACCTGCTATGCATACAACAGACAGTGTTATATCATGGCAACTATGCTGAATTAAGAATGGCTTGACAGTGTAAGAAAATAAACCATTTGGAGCGAAATTCTACAACGTGCCTGCATACAAGAGGCTAAACAAATAACATGGCCCGTAAAATAACTTGAATACTACAAAATTCACGTCAGCTGCTGAACCTAACAGTGGTGAACGTCAAAAAAATAGTTAAACGTATTAATCTCAAAAATAAATAAAATATATACACTAGTCTGTCATTGGTTAGAACCAATGTTCGATGCAGCCTAGACCCTCGTCGGACGTGACTCTGATTGAGCGAGGTCAATCTCCACATTTCTGATCAAACCAGCATGAGTTTCTTCCAGAGACTGTGTCGAAGTTCTCAGCTTGAGCATCGACTTTGTTTCTCCTGTGCTTCTGATTAGTTGCTCTGAATGGGTGAGGTGATTCTTGCCTTGTCCCAACAGCAGATGCGGATATCGCAATTCATGAACTTCCTTGATTGATGTGGTGCTCATGAGGCAGTAGTAGTTGAAAATGGTCTGTTCGGATACTTACTTCTTTAGTGTGACTCTTCCACAAACAGATCGTTATACGTTTCGGTCACTAGAAATGAAGCTAATCCTATCTACACATGTGCATCTGTGTTCAACCCTATTAACGAGTTGTGCCGTTGGCTGATTATTAAACTCTTATCTCAGTGAAACAGTCCAAGTTGATCACATAAAATACAGTATGCTAAATGTGTTTTAGTCATTATGATCCGCGCAATCAACAAGTTTGAAACCAATTTGTTCTCGGTCAGTACACACGGAAAGGCAGAACGGCACCAAGTAACTAAGTCTATTAATGGCGGTAAGGTGAACTAGAGAAAAAGTCAATACTTTGAGCTTATATTGAATACGATATGAATATGAGGATCATTCTGTTTTAAATGTGGTATACATGTCGGTGTTCATACCTTAGTGTTGACATTTTCCACAACTGAGCACAGGGGATTCGTAACGGAAATATTAGGCGGAAGTTCAAATCAATGGATTCGACTGACGTTAGTAACGTATTCGATCAACAAAAATCTATTTTGGAGAAAATTAGGATGAGTTTTTTCAGAAATAGATGGTTTATCTGACATGCACCTACTATGGACCAAAAAAAAAAAAACAACCCGCCACAATAGACAGTCGCGAACTGATCTACACCAACCACAACACGAAGAAAGGTAGCCCATAAGTGGCTGATTATTGGACAAACCGATAGTAAAAGTGAAAATGCATGTATTACTGAAGGTCATCATGAAATCTATAATCACGGAGATATGGGATGCAGAACAGACGGCTTACTCGATTGCGGAGAAGCTCTATATGACTCGTCTCGGTCACAACAGCACGAGCGGAAGAAACAAGTTTGGCTCGGATCAGTGGCTGTGGAGCGTTTCCATCCTCGCGTACAGGAATAGGAAAAGGTAAACCACAGACATACTCTGCCGAGCCCGATAGTTTTGGACGGCCCAGGAGTGTGATATCCTCTTCGGTTGAAATCTAACAGCCGGAAAGTGAATTTACGGAACATACAGAAAGCATGAAGAAAGGATGTACTAGAACAGAAGATCAACTGGAAATGTGTAACAAGCATCGATTGACAGATGAAAAAAAAGCTGGTCAAGCGGCCTCGGATGTGAAAATGTGCTGGCGCTCACTACCAAAGGGATGTGTTGGCAATCCATGAAGGTCACTTTCCCAAACCGAGTCATCAGACTCACTTTTACAGAGCAGGGTTCTTCAGTTGATGTATGCGGATGACTAATCAACAGGGCCCCATTACACAGGAACGCGCAATAATCAGTAAACAAATTTAAGAGAGGGAACGAAAGGCATGGCAAAAACTGCAGAGCATGTGGGACCAATTTCGCCAATCCACTCCAAATTCCCATTCACAAAATGTCAACAAACAGCTGCTTTCGACCATTCTCTTGTGAATTTTACAGTTGCGCATGATGTGTACGAAGTACACATGAAACTCAGGACAAATCAAAAGCGAAAATGGTTGAGCGTTCACATATAATTCGGCCGTGCCTAACGTGAGGTCAGTGGCACAGTGGTAAACAGGGTTGCCTCATGAATAGAGTGGCCGTGGTTCTAGTCCCGGCAGTGGCGAGGATATGCACTACTGACGAGCTCTAATGAGAGCGAAACTCGAGTCCAGTGCTTCATTTCGAAAGGGGCCGACTGGGAAGTCTATGGGAACGCGACAGCTGCGATGAATTGTGGGTGATGTTCAATCTATATAAATCAAATAAGTCATTCAAATCCATAGACGTGGGACGAATCACAGTTTGCTGGAGCAGGGTGGGGGTGTAGGTGAACGCTCGAGAGCGTCATTCGTGTCTGCTAGATGACACGCGTTCGTCTATGTCAAACAGTTCACGTTTACTTGGGTTACAAGTGGCTTGGGAATAACTTACCAAGGAAGATGGTGGTTTGTTTTTATACACACAGATACAGGTAGTAGATTCTGAAGACAGCAGTTTCTGCGATGAACAACAGTCGTAATCTGACAGTGTAGGAATGGGCTTGGTGAGCCTAGTAAGTGACTCAGGAAGCTTCATCTAGCTTTACAGGGTAGCCATGATCAATTAAGTGAGAACCGACCAGGCTGAAAATGAGTGTTCTCGAAAATCTGCAGAACAATTTAAGGATGTGTTCATAAACCGTTTCTGATAGCGATCTAGCGTCTTTTGCAATGTCCCAAGCTTAAAGACTAAATGATGACGAAAACCTAGGTAAGCAACCTGTGAAGTATAATACTAATGGATCGTCCCTTTCGGTACGCGCTCAATCGCTTGACCCAGAACCGAGAAAGGGAATATACCCGGCAAAAGCGTTTATTGGAAGGACGAGTTGAGTCAGAATTGGGCCACAGACGCTCACAATTTATAGGGTAAAATGAGCACCATAAATGACGGACATGACGTATAGCAAATCAAACGAGACGATCATACATGGCGGTTAGAGCGTTATAACGAATCACGTTACGGGGGGCATCAGAAAGTAAACGCGAGAAAACAGTTCACATAACGTACAGGCGTTCGACCGCACAGCCGCAGTCCGATTAACTGAGTGAGATAACACATCCACCCATCCGAAGCCGGATCGATCGGTATGGCGTGGTTCGCCCTGGCTGCTACGTTAGGAGATGCGCCTTCTTACAGACACGTATACCGGGTAAGTACTGAAACACCCGAGCTGCAGGATAGCCAATCTCAACCGCAGTAAATATTCGGCGAGTAGTAAACTATCCGGCAACTTCACCCGCATACAAGTGACAGCAATAGGCATTTCGTCTACCGTGCGGACGATTCTGCTTCATTTTTGACATGTTCCTATCCAGGAATAGTTGGGGATATCCATTTTTGCTAAAGGTGTCTCGAATTTGGTTTCGTAAATCGTCTGGTGACTAAACCCTTTGTGTTCTGCTTGATAAACATCCAACGTAGTTCCGCTTGTACCTCATCGGGAGAAATCTGGGAAAGTGCGCGTATTAGCCATCTCACTTGCTTTCTAAATAAATCAGCTTTTCGACTGACCCACCCATCTTATGAAGCGTTGCAATATCTAGAAAAGATAGTCTGCTGTTTTTTACTACTTCGGTGGTGAACTCAATGTTGGGGTGTGCACGAGTGAAATCAGGTACCAGAGTCTGAGTATCAGTACCACTGCATATCAGACAAAACATATTGTCTATGCACCATCCGTAGAAATGGCATAACGTAGTTCATTGGTCTCTAGTTTGCTCACGGATATTCCAGCCAGCATTGGACCTGCAAGTGAACCCATTGCTACGCTATTTTTCTGTCTACAGAGCTCGCCACTGAAGTGAAATTGGACACTCGTGATAGCGAATAACAGTTTGTCCATGGGAACACCAATGTCGAGGTGGCTGTTTTCAAAGTGTTCGCACAGATGTTCAATCGTTTTCCTTAACGGTACGCTCGTGAATAGCAGGTTATGTCCGAGGAAATCATGCTGTGATTCATGACATTCAAATAATCAACCATGTTCACGAAGTTAAAAGTGTCGTTTGAAATGGACGGAGTCAGTTGAGGTTCCGTCCGTTTTAGTAGCTCAATTAGTTCCTAAGCCAAGGCATGACAGGCGAGCTGCGGTCTAGATGACTGTTTTTATGAGCCTTAGGGAGACCATAGAGAGGAGGAATGACCATCCTTGTCAGTTCGAGGAGTAGAAAACAACAGCAGGCGGAAGAGGGCAAATGTAACTCTGTTTGCTGCGTTGCAGCACTCTGTCCCTATGATTGATTCGAATACAGCCGATGCCTAATTACATCTCTAAACTCTATAACTGTCTAAAATAAAAAGTGGAGGCGCAAATTTGCGAGTGACAGAAAGTAAACAAGACAAATATTTCTGAATTCGTAACAACCCACTAAGCGAATGAACAGAAACTATGTCACGAACTGCTCAAACTGGTAGTAACAGTCAGAATCAGAGTTTCGACCGACCCGACTTTTTGAGATGATTACTGTCAAATGAACACACCACTGGGGTCAGTTTCATCCTGTTTTAGACATATCGGTTATACCTGATCGGACTAAGATTCGAAGTGGCTAGTATCGTGTTAGAAGCCTAAAGCACTGTTCAGCAGTCTACGGGAAAACGGATGAAAGTGAGACATAAAACCATCACAAACGATGATGAACAATAATTTCGAAATGGTGTTAGAATCATCATAATCATAGACAGCAATACATCAGTGATTCACGCTGATGCTTAACTGCCATACAACCACAAAGAAAAAGCAAACCCTGTATAGAACGAGGGAAGGGGGAAAAAAGGAAAGGGAGGGGACCTAACCACTAAAAAATAGCTACATCTACATTAAAACATACATCAAGGCGCCTACACCTTGCAAACAAACAACCGAGCTGTAAGCGAAAGTAAGGCGTCATCACCAAGACAGCTTCCTCACGGCTTTTACTGCCCCGCGTCATTAAGTGCACCCACTTCACAGACAACTCGGACAAACAACGACAACATTCACGCCACTGAGCTCGGTTAGCCGCCATCTCACCTAACGTCTCACGCCACCGACTCTGTGAGTTGCGACGGTTCCAGCCCGGAAGACAAACCCGATCTACAGTGGCCAACCCCTTCGTGAACGATTTCATTTGTCTACGCCAGGTCATCATCCGTCCACCTCGCATCTTGCGCCAATCGACCGCAGCGTCAGCAAACAGTGCTCGGTGTGGCAAACGACTAGCTGGCATCCTTAGTACATGACCTAATCATCTAAGTATGTGCAAGTGTAAGGACTGAACGAAAGAACTCGTCTGACAATCAATGCCAAACACCAGCTTCCTAACCTCCTCGTTACTCACTCGTTGGTGCCACCCGATACGAGCGATTGAACGCAGGCATTGGTGGTCAAACACCTGAAGACGGCTCAGGTCTTTTACCCTGAGTGGCCAGGTTTCGCTGTCGTAAAGTAATACAGCCCTCACTGTTGTCTGATATACGCGACCCTTAAGCTTCAGAGAGATACCTCTCTGTCGCCATAAGTGCCTCAGATTAGTAAATACTGCTCTAGTCTTGGAAATATGCGCCTCTATTTCATTCCCTACACCTCCGCCGCCGCTGATGAAGCAGATTCCCAGGTATATAAACCGATCAACAACTTCCATGACTTCATTATCTAACATTAAACTTACGTAATTACAGCCATCTTGCAGAAGCACTTTGCATCTCTAGGCTGCAAAGAGCATTTCGAAGTACTTAGCAGAACGTGGAATAGTGTTCAGCGTTGCTTGAAAGTTGTCAAACAGCAACACCCTGTCGTCAGCATAATCAAGATCAGTCAGCCTTCCACCAGGTAGGAGGTCCACACCGGCATCACTTGAGTGCCGCAGACAGTCGTCCATTATTTCGTCCATAACGAAATTGAATAAAAATGGTGAAAGAGAACAGCCTTGACGAACGCCGCTTCTGGTGCTGGGACTGTCAGACAGGTCATCGTAAACCCCAACCTGTGCCGAAGTATGGGAGTAAGGCGCCGACAGTATGTTCACATACTTGGTAGGTACACCCCTGTGTTTAAGCAACTCTAAAAGTGTAGAGCGATCCACCGAGTCGAACGCACTTTTATAGTCGAGAAATACGGCAATTGTTGGCCGGCGGTACACATGATACTGCTCCAAAATTTGACGAGGAGTAAAAATGTGATCTATACATCCCCGACCAGGACGAAAACCTGCCTGTTTAACTCCCGAACTGCAGTGGGTCGACAGAGTATAATGGATGTCAGAACTCCAGAAATGACTGGAGTCAAAATAATTCCTCTATGGTTTTCGCAAGAGCTCCTGACACCTTTCTTGAATATAGCAACTATTATCGAGTTACTCCAGTATGGAGGGATGGTCTCCGTCATCCGCACAAGTTGAAACAGCTGAGTCAAGACCTCAACTAACACCTCTCCACCTTCTCTAAAAAGTGCCGGCACGAGATCATCTGGACCGGTAGCCTTATTACGATTGAGAACCGAGATGCAATTGTGAACCTGTGTCTCAGTGGGTGGTTCTGAATCTACCGACCAGGGCGTTACATCATAAGTTTGTGGAGGCAGCACGATAGAAGCAGGAGGTCAGCTAAATTGACCCTCAAAGTGTTCCGCCCAAAGTTCTAACCTTCTGGACTTATTATAGATTAGTGTGCCACTTGCCTCGGTGTTGGCTTCACTGACACACAGTCGCCGGGGACCAGTAACACGGACCAGATTAAAGAGTTTGCCGGTGTTCCCTGAAGCAAAAGCGATTTCCTTCTATGGACAAGATCCCGATACACATGGAAGAACCGGTGACGATCTCCCCTTCAAATATATTGAATATGGCCTAAACCATTTCTCATGGACCTCGTATTGTAGATGCAAAGTTAGGGCGGTCTTGTCCTTAGAACACTTCGGTGCTCCATAGGAAACGCAGAAAAAAATTCAAATCGCGCTTTTAACACTGATGGAACTGAGAAAGTAGAGACGCGAATATCTGAGTAGATCTGCCAGATGACAAATATTTGAAAGAGCGTCGTTTTCAGAAAGAATGTGGACGGAGCTCGAACCTGCCGATCAACAGGTTTTGATTTGACCCAAACGTGTGATTGCTGTAAATCCACGTGGGATGACCTGATCAGAGTTAAAGTGACCTTTGGCATTGGAGAATCAAAAAAAGTAAGGAAATCCCTTAGGAGCAGGGAAGTATCAGTGGTACAGCGCATCAGCAGATCGTTGAACGAAAGGTTGTCATGCGTTCCAGAGTGAGCAGAGGAACTCATTTATGGTTTCTGTGGGGACAAGCATACACAAGAGAAGTAGAAATGATACATTTTGAGAAAGGCCTGCAGAAAGAGCAAGGATTGTGCCCAGGAGTATTATTCTTTTATAGCAAAAGTAATCAACAACGAAGGTGGCAGACAACAGATCGTCACGGGAAACGAAACACAAAAAATGGTTTATGCAGAAATGGTGAATGAGAACGACTGGGGCAAATATTCTTTGGGCAATGAGTTGTCAGTGAAGTCCATGCAGAAGCATCCCAAGCTGCTCATGAGGAATGCAGCATAAACATCCTGCTAGATAGATCCTATTAAAAGTATCGTATACGAGAAATGATGGGACGAACATGATCGACTTTTTGGCAGTCGAATGCAACTCAACGCTTATCCTCCAAACTTAGGTCATGTGCAGATTTTTAACAGTATTTATAAAAATTTCATCCACATGCTTCAAAAACGCGATATATTTGAACAATATCTTGCAGTATTTAAGTAAACATAGGATTGAGTGTCGGGAACCGTCGGCTTGTTGGTGGCCTCAATACTGTGTCGGCTGCAGTACACATTCGAAGAATCCCACTGGATATACGCGGAAAACTTAAACCAGCGATTGACATAATCACTCCTGTAAATCAGCCGACAGATCGCGTGATTCGGATCAATCTTAAGTATTGAGAAATTTCCAGCGACGTCAGAATACCACATTCAGACATGAACAGCATAAGCTCCGGGTGCTGAATAACGCCAGAGTTGACTCAAGCTCTTACGATTTATCAGGACTGACTCACCATCAGCATTTTAGTAGATGATAGTTTTCGATAGCTAAATCTGCCCTTCGGATTGAAGGTAAAGAATGAAAGTTTCCACAAGCGTTTGATGCAAATCTTAAAGAATCTAACAGGAGGTTGTCGCATTACGGACGAAATGGTAACCCGCTGAAGAGTGGTTGGAGTATAAGGAAAAAAATCTAGAAAACGGTGTTTCCATCGGGGCATTCATTTGACACGCGAATGGTAGTGTTTCGGATAATCCGAATAAATGGGCCGAGGAAACCGACGTTAAGTAATGTGAATGCAGACCATAAGACGTGAAAATCGGTAGGGTTGTGAAGTGAAAAATCTAGCTTATTTAAGTTGGCGGTAGATTACACCAGACAGAAGCCTAAAACGGACAATGAGCAGCCTGTTAGAACAAAGAGTGACCGTGCATAGCATGTTATGGAAGATGTGGGAGCACGAGAATGAGCAGAATAACCGACCGCTGCAAATATTCATCATCGACCCGACAGATCGAGTATTCGAACAGTGTCCACTAATCAGAGCAAGCCAATCGACATCGCTCATCCAAATCATGCTCAAAAAATGCTAGCAGTTAAGTAATCAATTTTGTTGTAAGAACCGCGTGCGTTGTAAACTTGTCAGGAAAAGTTGTGTGGACCGAAATTGGAGAGTGTATGCTGGTTCCGACACTAGGGGACCAGTTCAAATAAGCTGAGCAACAGACAATCAAGATGGATATGTAGCACCCAACTCACTGAACGGATAGGATAGATATCAGAACCGATCTACAAGAGTGGTAGCTGCCGAAATGGTCGGAATTTTAATCGCTTTAGGAAGCCACCATGTTTACTTTAACGCCAACGCCTAAGAAGGTCATCGGTTCGAATCCCGGTCCGATCATTTCTTCTAACAAGTAGTGTTAATTTGAGAGATCGATGAAGGTCATTTGAACCAACTGAACAAAATAAACCTTCAGATAATCAAACAGAGCTCATATTGGTCAGCTAACAATATTAAAACCATTGTCCACGTTTACAAACCATCCTCATGATAAACCTGTGCGAACTCCTTTGGCTTAAACCCGTTGATAGAGGCTAAATAGTCCAACGGCCGAAACAGCCATTAAAACAAGCAATCATACGATGAGGAGAGTAACAAGCACATTCTTTTCGATAATCCAATACAGATTCTGTTACCGAACAAAACATTTTTATGTGCGAAGATAAAAACCACGTGAGACAGTCCAGAACACGTTCCACTATAGCGCTGAACATGCGACTATACGCGATAGGCATGTGAATAAACGTGCTTGTTTTGATGAAACACAACCAATTATGAATCAGTTAAGGTCGACTGTGTCAATAATGGTATGCACATAACGAGAACTGACAAGCCATAAAACTAACATAAAACTCACGTACAGATCAAAAGTTTGCGAAACGATAGATTTCGTACAAAATTTTTTTGGAAGTACTCAAATCTGGAAGGATTACAGAAACCAATTTAAAATGGTTTGCACATCTAGCATCACATGAAGTGATGTGTGCCTTGAAAAGCATCACTATCAACAGCGATATCTTTATTGCATTAAGTCAGTAGGAAACTCAAACACTGATGAAATATAGGACATTCAAGCCGATTAGCTATCAACTCCCCTAGTATCTCCACCTACAGACTGTAGATGAGTTACAGAGCACAGAGCTCGATAAATAAATAAAACATACGAAAAACATGCTGCTGGTAACTGCCTTAAATCGAATATACTTTCGCATTCTTTGTTCACGTCTCAGCCACTGCGATTCAGACACAAATTAGTTTCCTTCTGAGAATATGGTGACGTCCAGATCAGGACTAACTATGATACACTCTTTCATGTCACCGTCTTATGTGTATGGATATTTGTTTAAAGTATTTCAATGGGCTTCGCGAGTCAACTTAAACACCTACGGTGTGATCCGAGTACATTGCATCGCATGTATGGAATGAGACATATATTGGTAACGAAAACATCATAAGCGGCAACACCAACAAGTCTCCCAAGTGAGTTGGGCTAGCGAACGTCAGTGGATAACAGAGGCCGGAACACAGGGCAACAGTCAAGCGGAGAGATGCGACTAAGTCAGGTATGCACATCCGTTCTTCTCAACAAGTAGTTCGCGACAGGACTGACCGAGGAAAAGATGGCGGTTAGAGAGGCAAAGCATGACTGCAAATTAGACTACATTCCAGTTCGGAAGAAAAGCATGCTCGCAAGATTGTGGCTATGCTTTACTTCACCATATTCTAAGCAATCTGTTTCCTTTTCGCAAATCTATTTGTCCTGAACTTCTGGGAACTTCATTAGCGTACACTAGAGCAGATAAAGAACTTCGTGGTAGAGGATATCCATCGCATTCGAAGCGATAGACGAAATTGTAAAGAAGCCAATTTAATTTACATTCAGGTAAATCCCAAAAGGACAAACAAATGAGACAGGGCTGTTCGTAATCTGCAGAAACGGATGAGCCTATCGATTTGTACGTCGTATACTCATAAGCTACAAACAAACTCCATAAAACTAAGTTACCATTGACAACGGAGAAGAGGAACAATGTAACAGTCCGGGAACAATCACCGGTTGCTGATTTTATTGTACAGAAAACACGTGCACAGAGAAGCCGTGGTTACCACGGCCAAACGAAAACATTTTTGTTCCAAAAGTGTGTGAGAATGGAAACACACTTGGAAGACCATGACCACGACACAGACAGTCCTGAACAGAAGTGCATACGGATCACTCATTACCTCAGAAGCCCGCCCATAGTAAACTAAACACACAGACTGACAGTAAACAAATGTGTATACTGTTATGACGGTAAAAACGCCACTAAACTAGAATCATGACGTTGGTGTATACCAAAGGTCATTTTAGTCAACTCAAAAAACCTAAAATCAGTTGAAAGTTCAAGACAGTTTTGCTTCAACGAAGCCAGTATGGTTCGCTGATCCCAACTCAGTCATCTTGCTTTCTTTAGATCATCTGTTATCACTAGTTTGGTACAATTAGTCTCCGTTACAGACGTAAGTGTGGTTTTAAAGCACGGAGTAGGGTTGCAAGCACAAGTCAATTAATTTGCCAAGCCCCCAGGAGGCAGTCAATTTTTCACACCTTTACCAGTGTGTTTAGTCTGTAAATGTACCACCTGATCAAGGAGGCACATCAATGCGGAATCTCTAATCAGGGGGACTGTATCGATTCATAGGTGCGCTCGAACAGCAAGCAAGATAGCCAGAAGTGAGATGGAACATTCTGACCGGACAATAGGCGTGGGTGCATCCACCAGATACATTAGAAATTGGAAGCCAGGCGGAAGTGAGAGTTAGTAGAACAGCAGGGATCACCAGGAAATCGGGCGGTATATGCAAATAAAATAGGAAGAAAAAAAGCTTGCAAGTACATTGTTTGATGCAAATAAGCAAGCATTCATAAATGAATTCACGTCCACAGCAAAGAAAACACTTTATGCATACTGGCTTTGATGGTGACGACTACACCTTAGCACACGTAAATACGAAAACCAGATTGAATATCACATGCAAATCACGGATCAGACGGTAACTAGACACCGGCCACACAATGGACTTAGTGTGTGATGAGGAACATATGAACATCGAAATAGCTGAAATCGTGAGACGCTCGTACCTGAACAAAAACGGAGGAAAACAGCAACCCACCCTAGGAATAGTTAACAGACTTGCAAAAGGCTGTGAATGGTTACAATTGATCGACACATACAAATCCACTTTCCGCCTCAACAGCATGATCAGTCATACTGTGACGGATGACAAAATCGAAGGTGCGAGTATTCCAACACTCGGTGGAACACATCAATGCAGCAGGAAGGTATACTCAAAAGCCCACAGCAAGCGCCTTGTGGACAACACGGGCGATCGGACAAGCCATCGCGCAACAAAATTGGACGAGGAATAGGAGGCAGAAAACCCACAACAGAAGGCGTCAACCACACAAACAACCCACGCAGTAGTGCACACGACGTCTAAGTGGAAACCACCGCTGTGTTGTGAACTGGAATTCAGCCTCATAAACGCGAATGCGTGCGTGGCGTAGTAACGTGAGAGTTGGACAATGAAGATTGTGGTTTATTGAACGAATTTTGCTACAATACTACCGAAATTCCTTATGCTTGGAGTAACACGACTGATTCTGTTATTTTGAAAAGGCATTTGCACTGGAAACGAAAGATAGTGGCAATAACAGACGTAGATGAGGATCGTTCCGCAAGTTCTCGATATGGGAATCTTGAGATAAGCAACTTTGAACAGCAAACGCATTAAATAATTTAGTCGAATCAAAAAAGCATATCGGCAACAGAAATAAACCAGTGTACCATGAATAGTCTGAAGGTGGCACATGAAGAAACGATAGCCAGTGAAATGGCCAACGACCGACTCATTGAAACTAGCGTGACGCAGCCAAAACATAGTGAGAAACGAACCAGCCTGCAAAAGTTATATTACCGACGGAAACCGGTCGCAATGTGCGTACACAGCCGTATAATGGATAATATGTGTGTGACCAACAAGTTTGTACAGTGAGTACAAATTGAGTAAGGACGGGAAATTCCCGGCTTTGAGTTCAGACTCCCAAAACAGTTATTAGGTTTTGAACGTTAAGTCAATATCTGTGCGTGTTAGAAATAGGGATTGATTAGGCACATGGGTGAAATCGATTTGTTAGGCAGAACATAACAAATAAAGACATACAGATAGTGAAAAAAACACCGTATATGAAGATGATCAGGCACAGGCATGTTGAGATGGGAGTAGCAGATGGTAGACAAAACGAAAATTAAGGGCAACCTTCTCATGTAGTGCAAAATCAAGAATTTTTGCTCTACAGTGTTGTTACATGGCTGATTAGGCCTTGAGGGATAAAGCTGGGTTGCAAATAGGAAGGAGTGATATGTGAGTGTACAGTGGCCCCAAAAAGACGACACATCCCAAATGAAGTCAATATCTTGCTAACTGTTAGGACCTAGAACGGTGGTGAAAGACATGGAGACTTGACCTTGTCACGAAAAAATGAACAGGAAGGATCAGAAAAGGCACAAGACATTTGAAAGTCGATCTCGGAAAGTGCACAAAATCCGCCGATATATTGAAGTCTGATTACCACCAATCTGTAACCGGAGTTGGTGCGACAGGCATCGGAGGTTCCTCATGGCTCGCAGCAGTGGGCGCTCCTCCCAACTTCCGAGTGTGTGCCGTTAAGGCTGTCAATTTGTCCAAGAATGTGGGCTGCGGTGCCTCGCCAATTACGGAGTGGGATCCTCGAGACGTCTCCATTCCACCAGTTGATTTGGTATGCCACCCATCGTCATAGAGATCATTTGATGAAGTTCCAAGTTGCAGACTGGCGGTCTTACCTGGGCTTGGAGGAAGTTCGAGAAAATCGGTCAAGCCGGCTGTCAACAAGCGAAATCGCAGGTCGGCTAGGGCACAACGCACCTTATCTAAATCCTTCTCGGTTGATTCCACTTTTTTCACCAGTTCGTCACGTTCACTTTGCACACGAACTACCTCAGCACGCGAAACTGACAAGAAAAGGAGTGAGATTTCGGTAACCGAGATGATTGGGAGTCAAGGGCGTAAGATCAACTATGGGGAATCAAACCAACATGCGCATAAGCGCACTGCACACAATAATCGTTAATGATAGTCGGAAAACTAACATTAAAGTAATGCTCCCGATCATCTATGCAAAGTTTGAGTGTATATCAACAACGCCATCGTCCAAGAAAATTCAGAAAATAGACGAAAAATTGATAGTTTGGAGGTGAACGGAATTAATGGTAACCTTACAAATATATTACCATACATTTTGTTTCGAATAATTTTCGCTGACAGAGGCCTGAAGAAACTTTACAGTGACCGCGACAGACTGAGACTAGTGCGAATGAATTGCAATCCATAATCCAGTCTATAATCTGAAAGACTGGAGTATAAAAGTTTTGTGAAATTATTTGACAGAGATAAGCAACTGTCTTTCAGCGTCACCTTACAACCATCTGATAGAGTACAACATATCAACTCACTACATCAAATCAACGCCTGCTGGATTAATCCAAGAATCTTAGTTATTTCATTGCCGGGGCTTAGAAGCATGCCGGTAACATAACTATAATAGTGATCAGATCGAAAAGTGTACATCAAATGAGGGTAACTTCTTCATTCCCATAAACTCAGCATAATAAATGAATAAGGGTAGTGTGTTATGAGTTTACCTACTGGAGAAAAGTGATGATGAACAGTAAGATCAAGCAGATCTACGTCATGGCAGTTTGATTGGGGGCCATGGTTGAGAGGTTGTGAATGCCGTACAATAGAAATTCTGAAAGCCACTTCTGTTGCCAAAAAGAAATTGGAGTCCAACGCGGAAGAAGATTCGCATCAAAAAGTTGTGAAACGTGTTGCACACTTCTTCATCAACATTACGGAGTTAATCACTCGAAGACAGGCTAACGTACCGATTACACTACGGTTAGTGCGGACTAATGACGATGTTTAAAGTTTCAAGCTAGTAAACAACATAGTCAAAGTAGTAGGAACAGTAGGTCGAAACGCTAATCTGCCACATGAATTCAGTTGTAAGGAAACATTGGAAGGGGAAGGACAATCGACTTATCAAAGACTGTGTCCAGTTCTTATCACCTATTTAGAGCGTCGCAATAGGGTTTCAGTCGGGCCGATTGTCAACAGATTAAATGGATGTATCATTTATTATAAATGATCAAGATTAATTTGATATGTATATGCGGAACTGAGAGCCACACAAATAAACCTAACCAACCTTGAGAACTCCGTTCCAACTGCATTGCGTAATTCATAATCTCACGATGTGACATTTCTAGATTTTAAAAAAAGGAAACATGAAAGACCAGATTAAGTTATTCATAAGGTTTATATGAGAGTATAAACTATGACCGTCCAAACAAGTAGGAAGCTAGGTGACGAATGGACAAAAAACAAGCTGTAGACAAAACTGCACCAAACAGAATATACCAGCAAGAGCCTAGGCTGGAAAGAAGAACAATCAAGAGGTATCTGCACGCTCACACCAAAAATCACATAAAGGTAAACTAGCGAACAGTATGTGATCAGCTAAGCGCAAGTGGCACGTTAGAATATCTGAATAACGACCACAAATCAAACACACACGCGATCCGTTTATTTAACTGAAAGCAATATGGTTTATTGCTGTTCCCTGTTAGCCAGAAACAATTCAAATAAACATCCCCTATTCCACAAATACAACAGATGACAAGCAATTCATGAGTTGTAGCCAATCTGAGGGCAAATACGATTATCTTTGGTATATATAAAAGAACTGGAGAGTAGGGAAAGGTTACAGTTCATTTTATTTGGCAAGGACAGGGAGCACGCACAAATCATAGCGAAATTGGAGAGAATACAAATAAACATACGTTCGTTGTAAACTTTACATAGTGATGCAATACCATACATGTCTGAACCACAATACACGAATCAAACCCATTTCAAACAAATACACAAGCAGAACCATGATTAACACAACTGGAAGATGTAAATCAGGTGAGGCGGTTATTCAGAGTGCCATTTCGTACATCTGGATTATTAGGACCCGGAATATATATATATAT
>JTDE01021214.1:0-28532 GCA_014338405.1 Paragonimus skrjabini miyazakii | reverse complement strand
TTGCTTATGTTCGCTTTAACGTTAATGAAATGCACCCTTGCGGCTCTCTGCCAGATAATGCATAGGTATAACTTGGCCAAAGTAGGTAAGACAGTGTACCAAAAGTAAACTAATCAACATCAAGGAAATTACACTTTTCAAATGGGCAACCTGCAAACGGGAGCGAGATGGCGTCTATCTTTTTCATCTACCTAATTCATCAACTGTCAATATGTCACGGATAACTCAGCGAAACTCCAAAAGTTATGCGACTGAAGTTGGAGCGCTGCTATAACATCTGGAACTCCCAGCCACAGGTCGGGTGAGTAACGAGGGTCTTAGGGTGAGAAACGAACGGGAATAAACTTATTAGTGGTCGCCATCATTTCCAAAAGCAAGGCCGTCAACTGGTTACCACGTACCCGATTTCAGTAAGCGGAACGCGTGACTAACGGTGCATGACGTGGTAAACGATGGCTTAACTATCTAAACCTGTGCGCTGTTAAGATTCAAGTGAGTGGGCCTGACTAGTCCTCATAGTCAAAAACACCTCCCCCAACCTAGTCGTAGCTTATTCGCCGATGCCGTGCGATGCGTGTGGCCGACAGCACATGAGAGATCGCGAAATGACTGCAGAAGTTGAAATACGCAGTCAGCCGTTTCTTCAGAAATCCATTTCCATACATAAACAAAACTGACGGACAACCTTCGACTTCTAAACAAAACAAAGGCGGTTCATTGATGGACGCTCATAGTAACGAAGAGTGATTCTGGGTTGAAGTCAGCCAGAGTGCTGGACGTCTCGAAGAGAATCATACAAAAGGCATTACGAGTAGGCTCAGGCCAATGTTCCTCAACCACGGACGTTCCCATAAGTGGTTATTGTAAGTTCAAACCCGCGCCTTATAACACATTCACAGGGACGTGGTGTGCAGTAAGACGAAAAAAAACACTGAATAAGTTTGATGAGTGTAGGTGGCATTGAAACAACTCTCGAAAAGAGCGAGTGTGCCCTAGCAAGCTGATTATTTTTTTGTCATTTGTTCGATTTCATGCGTATGGGGACGTAACCTTTCAACGTAATTATTCCCATATCACAAGAAAGTGGTCTCTATTTTGCCAGTCTGCGCACCTGACCTGATGCCGATCAAGAATTTCCAGAGCACTTTTACGAGTTTACACAGGTGGCATGGCTCACGGTTACGCGGGGAGCCGAATAACACCATTAGGTGGGTCTAACCCAATTGTGAAGAACGTACCAAAATGATGCATTGACATACATGAAGCGGAACGAGAGAAGTTTCTCTCATCAACTCTTTCCGGTAGACCCCATTCGGTCTACCTCCACATGATGAGTCCAAACATTGACGAAACCGGTCGTGGAGTGCCCGGTTTGAGAAGAAGCATTATGAAACACTATAACCTCCTGTTCGATTTTCGGTTCGCATTGTAAGCGGTTGCACATATTCTCGAGCAAACTGACCAGGTGATAATACGACTAAAACCATTATGAAGATCTTCTTACCAGCTATATGATAATATATAAAGTTTGGCATTCGATTATTTGGCAGACCACATTTTATGAATGAACTTTGTGACCTTCTATCGGAAGTACTTTCACTTACCGCACACTCTTGAGCAGAAAATCACAATTCCAACTGCATACATTACATCATCTGACAGAAACCAGCAACAACCATGACTAAATATCCATTTTCATCGTGTACTACCACAAAAACTATATTCGGAATCGCCATCGTTCGTTTAAGTGCATCTGCAGACGTTAATCCGCAAAACGAGATTCCAAATGAACAGACGAGGCTTTAGCAGTCCGAAAAAGCTCTTAAACGATGATAACTACAGAAGGCCAGCGACGAGGTAGTATGTTACTTAGCCCCATTCATTGGTAATCATCGTACGTCTGATTAGATGCCATTCAACAGAACAATGAGAAACAATGTTATCAACAAAAACTGTCACAGGAAAATGGAACCCAAAAAATGGAATATAACAGGATTGAATAGAATCGCTGGAGATGTTTCAGATGCCAGCACACAACGGATTGTCACGATTTGTCATATAGAATGGCATTCCTAATTAGAAATATGAGTTATCAGTGGACTGCTTGACTGAACCGGAGACGCGAACTGAACAGAATAGTCAGTCTGCATACTTAGTGACCAGGTCGTCGTCCGGCCATCCCGTGGTTCTACCCAGCGGTTGGCGATCTCGGTAAATACCACCCGGAATGGTAAATGTTCACCTAGTATGTGCGATACACTTATTATCACAGGCTGAGATGATGCGTTATTTCGCAGGTTTTAAGAGCAATTGCAAGCATTACCGCATTGCAAGCGCAACAATGATGCATACTGTGAAGTTACTTGAGCCCAAACAAAAATACACACTCGACTCTTGAAAACAACAAAAAGGAAACTGGTAACACATGGTCGGAAATAGAGTATTCAGTCATAGCAGCATTAGGTAGTTCTATCTCAGATTTTACTGTACTGCAAACTATGGCATGTGCTACCCATACCATTCACCATTCGTGGTTCTTGCTGTAGGCCGGGCCACTGTTTCATTCCGTAGTGATTATGATCTGCATCACTCGCGTGCGTAAAATCAAGTAATTCATCCGGGCAACTTGGCTTTCAGTAGTTGTACACTGATAACCGATTTTCATCGTTCAGATGTAGACTGAATTTATTTCACGAAGTCAGATCGAAATAGGCTCACATGTTGGTATATTGATGGAAGACTGAGTTTGGATATCAAGAAACCAATCCCCAGTAAGAGACCTACACATCTCGATCCTCAAGGCGACAGATTTCACAAATAGAGGAGTAATCTGTATGAAAGAACACAGTGAACCATTAATAATGAACAGTGATATAGGAGGGAAGCACTGTGATACCGAGGAATCTAACTTCGTTGACCTGGCCTAGTGGACAGGTAAACTCGAATATTATTGCAGCAGGTTTGTCAAACACCGGATTCGTTTCTTTCTTTGACAAACGTGCTCGCTACATCTACACCAAATCGAGCACTTTTGCGTCTAACTCAATCGCAAGATGAAAACACTGGGGCTACCGTTTTATCTCAGCCAATCGCTGAGTGGTTTGTAATGGTTATTCTAGCGTTTACATCAACAGAGTGATTAAACGAGTGGGACAAAAAGTCAGACAAGTAATCGTTGCATATATTGGCCACACACGCCAATGCAATTGGTCTTCCTAATAAACGCATTTCCAGCTAAGACTGTTAAGCCACATTTGTGTTAACAGTGACTTAATCTCACAACCGTGTACGACTATATTCAAGTCCGCATTAGTACCATATTCCGATTATGCTAACAAGCGTCCAAGACTGAGTTACATAAAACAATCAGATAGGTAGCGAATTCCGGGTACGAAACACACGGTGAAGACACCGAATACGGAGAAGGAAAATGATTCAGGGCTATAAGCAGGAAGCTTGTCAAACATTGTCCACATTAGTTGTCGATCATATTGGACAAAATTACCACTTATAGTGTTACTTATTGCAACAGCAAATGTACAACTTGGCTGTTGGAACAGTTTCACAAGGGCTGCATGCACCGAACGCTTTCCTTTTTGCAGGTAATATCTTTGTGTTTCTTTGCCGCTATCCAGTTTTGTTTTACGTGCATAATTTATCATATGCACCTATACAAGCAAAGTGTTAGTACCGACTGTTGGTACGTGTGGATATAAAATAGCCTAAGAGTTTGTCAGGATCGACAATGTGTGCACACGCGTGACCTGGCAGGTCTCCTTAGTACAACAGTAACCTGCAGAACTTCCCATCAGAATTCTAATCGTATGTTCGTTCTCTGATTGACTGCATAATTGATCCCTTGTCAATTACAGCAAGCAGGCTAGCTCAACTGTACGAAACACGTTTACTATCTTCCCGTAAGGGAGTACCTTTTGCGAAAACGGTGGCGTAACACACATAAAACGCAGTGGAATACATCGTGCGCGAGAGAATACAACCGCACTTTGCACACTTGTAAAGATCACAGCGGGTAGATGATACCTTCAACTTCCTTGTCTATTTTCATAGGCCACAGACGACTGCATACAGACTTGCCACGGTTAGACAGTTGAAAGCGTTAAAAGCGATCGAGACTTGGGGAGTTTGATAAGTCGACATCGGAAGGGGTTATTTAAAGGAAAGGAAACCGTACAAAACAAACGACAGAGAAATAAGCCGAGGAACGAAGGTATAAATAAATGAGTGGCATCATACAAAAGTGTTTACGTAAGATTAAAACCAGAGCAAAAGCACAGACGATCACTGAAAGATATGCGCAACAGCATCAGCACTCGACAATGAGCCAAAGTCATCACCAGACTTACCAGCACCTGCATCACCTATCGATTCTGCATACAAATCCCCTTGGCTTTGTCGCAGCTGTAAGCTGGACTGGTAGATGGGCGGTCTCCCGAAAGCTCCAGCGTTAGATGATGCATCGCTGCGAAGTCGTGGAATCCCAGTGACTGACCCGTCATCATCACACCCTGCCAATGGATTATAGGAGGAGCCAGTACCACCCAGCTGTGACCCATGAAATAAAGGAGCACCACCGACGTTGCCCACCGAGTTGTTCCATCCACCAGTGGAAGGAGATAGACCAAGGCCATTTCCAGCGCCCATAGACTGAGATGGATTACTGGTACCCATGAAACTAGTCTGGCCGGAGAGATTGCTCTCGCTGTACGCTCCGGAAACCATGGACGGAGCTCTGGAGTATCTGTCGTCAGAGGAAAATGTCGAATTTCGATCATCGAGACCGCCACCAATAGAAGGAGCGCCGTAGGATGTTTGAAGCCTAGTTTCAATAGTTAAGAAATCGGAGAAGCTGGATGCTAACCAACTTGCACAATACACTGATTGGTTATTGAGCGCAGATAGACAGCCCAGTTGCATTCAAGAAGCGCGAAGCCCAAAGAAAGAAGAGCTTAACGTAGTCGGGGTTAAGAAAGTTGAATCTTGAACGCACGTGGTTTATACACACATCGAAATATCAGGAGATCGTCATGCGGCAAATAACTAACATTATAACTCATAACAGTGTAAGTGGTATATATGAAAATAAGATAAAATGACAGGATCCTTAACATCAGGATAGAGTAGGTGGGTGGACAATACGTACACAAATCGAACAGCATGCAAATTAGCTTGAACAGTATTTGCAGTAAATTTGGTTAGATACAACACTAGAAGTTAGTCAAGGGAGCATCGGAGGATTGGAATTTATGTATTATAATTATGGTGAAAAAATACGCCAGAAATAACGTGTAAAAACCATTTGAAATGTGCGCAGGGACCGATGCAGTGACGATTACAAAAAATGCACGCAAAGCAGTCATAATGCAGAGGTCAGCGCAAAATGACTCACGAATACTTTATGAAGTCCCAATCTTCCACTGAAAACTCGGAACTGATCCGAAACAACACCCAAAGTGAGCAGAATCCTTACAAATTTAAGTAAATGAAGAATGAAGTTGCATAATCGAAAGTGACAAGAAAAACTACACAGGCAGCCGAGTGCATTAAGATTACATTCAGAGGTGGTGGTGCAACTGCATAAACGAAACAAATTTTCGCTTACATAGCGCGCGGTGCATACAACCGCGCAACCCAACCACTGGACGTTGATACATAACTGATCGTCGAGAACCTGCTCTACCCAACGAAAGCGATCATTGGGGATCGAACTTCAAGGGTGTTCAGTGATTAATCTCTAATCCTGACCAAACAACTGGTGATCGAAACATCTAAAAAAAACCATAGCTGCGTATTAACCAATATCTTTATTTTGTCTCGTGTTACAAAGTTCATTTTTTCAAAGTATCAAGGCTGCTGGCCTGATTAGTAATCACTGTACAGAGTATCGCTATGGAGGACCGCATCGTACATCACAAAAGATACGGTCAGGATGCGCAAACCTCGATACGGTTATTCCAAAGGGCTGATGTTAACCCCCTCCCAGAACCGCAACCTGAGGATGATAACTTCAAACCACATATACATGGACCATTACAACACTTACGTTAGAACACTAAGCGGTGAGTAACGTACAGTTGTTGAGGTACCACATGAGACGGACATCCAATAACAAGTATGCGACATGACAATTGCATACTTTTCATTAAGTGGCAAATCAACGAACGGTGCTGGACAAGTAATAATTTTCAGTCACTACACCAGACCTCTTGGATCGCACGTTGCATTTGAGGTAGCACATGAAACACAAAGTCGTGAATCACAGTCAAATGGTCGGCATCGTTACCCCGGATATAAAGCGATTACGCCTTAACATAATCCAACAGTCCACACAGATAACTGTAAAGTATTTCACCTAACTCTCGCAAAGCACGGTATAACGTGGGAAATCGGCTAGCACATTTGAAAGCCTTCTGATTGTTGGGAACAACAGTTGATAGATGGGGTTAATAGCTTATATATTCGGTTGTTCGCCAAAGGACATTTAGGTCACAAACGTCTCATCAATAAACGAGGAGGCATAATCACGGAGTAGGTAGTTGAGGACAAACGTGTAAAAGAACACGATAGTCTGTAGTTCCAGTTTCCAAGGTAACGAAGTGGAAGATAGCCAACTGAATCAACAAACCAAAGCATGCTACTGCAGAGATTAGAAATCCGGCCTAGCACAAGAATCGTCTGACGATGAGATCTTAAGACAGCAGTATTTCGACGGGTACTAGATAAGCCAAACTGCTCTGATGTGCCTTTGAGCGCGCTAACAATACAATGTCCCAAATTTTTGGGGAGTGGGATGGTAATCATTGCAAGATATCAACAAAAACACAGAAGGCACTAGCACGGTGTTACTTTACACAGATAGCAGTTCGGTAATCCTGCCAGAAGGACTACATCTGCCAAATTGACGAACTCACCTCAACAGTCTGTTCGACAAATTTAAGTCAAACATACAAGCAGCTACCAACGAGTGCACAAAGGTAAACAAGCAAACTAAAAAATTCAGATTACTGTGATGATAAAAGCAATCACCTAACAGGCACCGAATACTTGGATAGAATTGGGACGAACAGGAAGAAGCAAAGAAGAGACGCGATCACGAAAAGCTTCCAACAAATTTGTAAGAAGAATATAACACTGAGTCAATCGATATTAGACTGCCTATTAAACATTCCGGAAGGAAAGCCATCCAACATCACAGTTTTCACCCACTGTTATTGGAATACCGACAGATTGCACCACCCATACGGAAGCAGTTCCGGTGAACTGCATTAGAAACCCAGTACATCTAACGTTAAAGTTGGGATTCCTATTGACCATCAAATGGTTTCACAATGCGAAAATGTAACAAAATGATGGGAAACGCCAACCAGTCAGCATACAACACGACTCACTTGCTTTTGGAGCGACCTAAGTGGGACAGTGATCCTTTGATTGACTTGGATTTTGCCTCTAATTTTGTGCCTGGTGGCCAATAGCTGGTTGCCCATATCCAGTAGACTAGACGACCTCGAGGAGTCGAGTTCTTTTTGGTCGGTTCCAACTCCGAGTAGTGCAGCCGGGAGGCATCGAAATTTGGTGGGCCAGTTCGAGGGACTTGAGCCAACGGAATCACCACCTGGCCGATGTGGCGGCGCTCACCATCCAGCACAAGCATGACAACCGGATCAACAGGAGTGACCAAGTCACTGAAAATGAACATAAACCGATTATCACCGAACAACAAAGGAAGTTAACAGGATGAATATGTTAACATAATTTGAAGGTATGAAATTGTTGCACACAAATCAAGTGAATCTACAGAGCAGCAACGTGAGGTCCGATGGAATAACCATGCTGCCCGAAACGTCAACATCATGAAAAATAGGTGAACATACAACGACGGATTCACCGCGCCTCATCACATCAGGGAGGTATATATTCGTTGTTATGAAACCACGCCAAGTTAACAATTATCATTCAACGCGGTACACGCTTCAGCTCCAAACAGGGACCGAACAATGCATACCACCTTTTTGACATCAGGCTGGTCAGAAGTCCTGACGGTACGCTGAGTATGTCGGACAGGGATAGGTCAATACACCAACTTCGATAGTTTTGTGCCCAGTACCGGGCAACTAGGACAAGAAAGATTTGTTCACATGACGCAGTGAAGCAAGAATTCGGCGTACTTTGTTGGCCACCGAAGTGATTGCAATCAGACTACGCAACCCTAGCCTGAGTCCTCAGAAAAAAATTGTCCAGTCCTTGTAACCTCTTTGGCCACAGATCAACAGAAAATTATTTCCATTGTTGTGTTCACATTATTATTACGCGCAGGTGTGACAATGGAGCAGCAGGTTTGATTTTCCATGTTGCCACCATGAAAGACGAAGTTATATACCGTAGACAGTTCATATTGGCTGACTGCATTTAGGCAAAAAGACCTGTCGATGAAGGGCGTTTGCATTTTCAGTATAGATACTAGCACGTTCAAGACATTCGCCTCAGTTCCTATAAAGATGACAGATCATTAAACTTTTAAATCTAACGTGTCCACCACAAGCGTACACGTAGTTGCATAACGAACCGTAGCCGATCTGAGACTAACTCATAAGAACTACAGTGCCATTGCTGTCGTCTGATTTAAGCATACTTGGCTTTAAGTGGCATGATAGGACGACGCGTGGCTGAAAGGTAGACGTAACTACATACAGTCATATGACTGCATGCAACACAGCAACGTCAGATAGTATATACAAACGTAGATCTCAAGTACACCAATATTCCTCTCAATTGATTCCACAAAGCGTACGCATACCACCAACAAGCAAAACCCAACTTGATAAACATTGGCAAAACAAGTAAAGTCTCACCACGGTCAGGAAAGTTTGCTTCATCACACCCTTGGACTAGGCAAGCTTTGCAGTATCAGACAAGTCAAATTTTTGAGCCATTACCTCTGGGAAGGGTCCTTCAAAAAAAACCAATCTCCTCGCATGTCAGACTTTCTGGGGTCAGAGATTCTGAGTGGGGTTTTAAAGTCAATCCTTTCCTGCAGCATGAACATCAGAACTTATCGTTCTCACAATAATGAAATTATGCAGTCGTTACCACTTTTCTCTACTATGTTGACCCACAATTCTTCTTGTACCCCCAGGTCATAATCGCCTTCCAAAGTCAAGATAACTGGTGAACATTGACATCTTCAATGTCCACACTCCCCGACAAGTTGGTCGCCAAGCTGCTTTAACAAACACCCCAGTAAATATAGAGTTTGACATATGTTGTGTCCATGAGATTCGAAGTTACAATCCTAGCAGCATTATCCAACTGAGCTCACCTCTAGATAACTGCTGATTCAAGCGCCTCTCCTTTAAGGACTTCGGTGACGCCAAAGCCTAATCTCATGGTTAAGCTGCAGTGAGAATCTCACTGAGTTCCAACGTAGAGCAAAATTTTCTCGATTTGCTCTTAGTCACCTGTTAGATATCGGACACAATGCACCCGTTAGAGATTGTCAATGCAAATCAGAAGAGCACTGTGTATTAATTGCACTGTCGTTAGCTCCAACAGACCAAGAGTGTGTTCTCCGACGCTCTCATCAGCAGACTAAACACCTTGTCAATATCAACTGTCCGGTGAGTCGAGTGATCAATTTGGCCAGTTTTATCCACATGCGGAGCGGCCAGATGGTAGCTATGGAATCAGGCGCGATGTACTGAAAAGAGTGAGAAAATACTATGGCTGCGTGCATCACACGGTCACGAAATGTCAAGTGCCGCACTCCAAAATGGAAAAAAGGGGTTTCATATGAGAACCGCATTATGCATTATGGAAAAACACAAAAAGCGACCACAGAGCAGTCAGTTACGAACGGCTCAACTCTGCTAGAAACCGTCGTGCATTTTGGAGCAATCAGCTAGACTCCGATCACACTGTTGTGCGTGTTTTCTCCTATTATTAGCTCAGAAAGTATAAACTCGTGAATACAAGATAAATAGTTGGCATTTCGGTGAAGAGAGCGTAGGGAAAGCTTTTCGAGAGGCAGTCGATAATAAAATATCCGGTTCACGTAAACCGAGAGAACCCACCAAACAGTGTATAAGTCGCAACAGCCATGAAAGCCTATTGTGAATAGTTCTGTTCCGAAGCAGCTATACAGTTGTGACAGAACCGGATTTCTGTCACGTAAAATAAGGCTTACGAACAGCGTTGAACGATTCAATTCGACTTTGGATGTGATGATGACCATCGAGAACCTAAACGCAAAGACTGTGAGCATTACGGGATCGAACAATTGAAAAAGATAGAATAAGCTTTTTATATGGGAACAGCAGAATGTTGTTTTATGAGTTATGGTTGTGCTAGCTGTCCAGCCGGTAAGGACGAGACAATATTTGAAAAGGACGGCTCACTTACCAACAGTCAGTCGTACCGAGTTGACAGAGTAGGCTGAACACTTGGAGAAACAATTCAGCTGCCCTCAACCCAATCTCATAGACGACGGTATTAGACTGGTGAGTCACTAACTTTATGACGGTCTCCCGTCGTAACTAGAAGTGGCTTATTGACTTCAATTACCGGGGCGTAGCAAGGCTCCTGGGTCATGTTTTCCGCATGTTAGTTGGGCGCTTACCGTAAGGGACATCACATACTGGGACTAGCAACAGTTGGATAAAACCACAGACTTGTCAAGGCACGATTGACAATAGCACCGCCCATTTCCTTGAGTGGGTGGGTGTGGCCTACTCCTACTACAATCATTGCTTAAGATCACTGTTCCAGATAGCAATATGCTACTGTCAATGACGTGCTTGCACTCTCAACAAAGTTTATTCTTGACTTAATTAGTTTTATTCTTTTCGGCACCTTTTCCCCCTAGGTTACTTGACGTCAATGTTGGGGTGATGGGAATCTTGAGTCACAGTACCTTCTGATCAGGCTCACGTCCGTTATGAATGGTTGGATCAACGAACGAGGTCACCACCTTCTAGTGGCCTATTTGATTGAAGATGGCGAGGAAAATGTGCGTTATGTTATGTAGATATAATTTCGAATCCATGAACATAATTGGTTAAATGAAGAGGTTAACAGAATCCTGCATAACCATTGTAAACTTAAAGAACCGCTGACAAGCAATATGGTGTTCGAAAGGAGTTCGGCGGGACGCACTTGGAACATATTGACAGGTGGTGAATAAACTGTGTAGTCAAACACTCTGCACAGCTGTTTAACCCAAGTTACAACTCGTCTGTATCTGCTAAGCGAAGAAAAACCTCAAATCGATTCGGATTGTAAAAGCGAATGAGATAAGGAAACATGGTTTCTACTTGGTGTATACTACTGATTATGTACTTATCCAATATGTTAGGAAACGTCTGATCGTGAAATTAAGCGAACACAAGACAGTTTCATCGTGTCGCTTGCACAGCTAACTTGTGAACACAGTCATCAACGTCGACAAATCCCCGGTTAATATTGATTCACAACTCTCATGTAACCGATTTACTGATTTAGAGGAAAAGATGAATGAGATTTAGGTCGCGAGACTGATGTGTCTCAATCCAACTATGCTCTATTGCCAAACAGGTGTAGTGGAATACTTGAAAAACTGCACCATAACGCTTTAGAAGCTTCCACCGGGACCAAACACTGCGTGCTAAAGTACCATTAATATCACAAGTGGTTATGAAAACACACGTCGCCCAGCGTTTCGAAACTAAAGATATAGAGGGTTTCAGTGCACCTCAACGGAGAAATAACTTTGAAATGATGACAGGCAAGAACCCTAGCAGCCCAACAAAACAGATACTACAAAGGAGTGCAATATGATGTACATCAACGAACCAAGCAGTCATCAAAATGGTGCGAGCAAATGACCTTGAACAAACGTGTGTAGAAACCGCACACAACCTTGAGGACCATATGCAAATAGGCAGTTGGCACAGATCGCTCAATAAGTTTTCGTTCATAACCTGTGCTAGTGTGATTGTTTCCAACTTAACGACAGCATACAACCAAACCGTAGAGCGGTGCCTGTGTGTGAGCATTGGGTGGCGAAACACGTACATGTAACTACAGCTAGTGTTCGAAGCGAGATGGCTAACGATGCAGGTATCTCATCTACATGCACAATGCCTGAGACAGCCGTTTGGCTATAGCAGGTAAAAACCCACGCCGACTCTAAAACTATATTTCAATTTGGACAGAAGACAGGTGAAAATGGTCAACAGCAGTTTTCTCCCAACATACTATCAACAACATAGGTGGCGTATTTCACCAAAAACAGGCGATCAACAGAATCAGCACATCGAACAGGTGAAACATCTATCATGAAGTAATTAGACAGAAAGGGAAGGCGCGGGAAACACAACGTTTAATGGAAAGTGAACAGCATTAACGATTCAACGAGTTGTCTGCAGCACTTTAAAAATAACACAGTCCAGAAGGTTAGGTTTACGGAGGACTAATTCCAGCAGTCACACTACCTAACAGATGGGTAAAACGAACGATGTTGGAGCCTGTAAAGTAAACATCGCTGATTTACCCCACATGGAATAACTAATGAGATAGTAAGCACATTCAACAGAAAAATCCATGAAACCTGTAGAAAAATGACCGATTATATACAAACAACACGATAAAAACTACGGCATCAACAGAGCCTGGTCTCGGAAGATCACCATTCGGTCGGTCACCTCGCGCTTTAGGAATCAAACTGAACGCCAGTAAGCACTAAATGGGTCTGTAGGCAACAGAGTAAGTTTGCATCAGAAGACGGCTGTGAAGTTTGTGTCTCAACCTCTGACATATAGGATGTCAATGTCGATTCCAGGAAACTTACACCAGCTAACTAACATTGTCACCTGTTACACTGTTGCTCAGATAAGACAACCAGAGGATCCTTGCAGAACTACTGTTTTTATTTAGTCTCAAATTACCATCGTATCCAAATGTCATGTGAATAACAAAGTCCTTAGCTAAGAGACGAGTATAACTTGTAGTGGGTACCCGAAACATAACGTCTCCATGCCCATTTATCAACCGTATATTTCGCACTTCACGCCAGTCGGCCAGGAAATCGGCCGGAAATCCTCAGCGAAAAAGGTGATTTTCTTGCGCTTTTAGCATATGGCCATGATCTAACGTCGTGTAATCGCAGACACTGCTCGAATGAATCTGTCTGACCATGACTACCAAAAAATATCTCTGTCTAAGGTACACGGAGTTTGTATACACATCTTAACTAATTGTCGTACATCCACGTGATAGCGGCAAACAAGCAACCTAGTTGAAAGTGAGGATAGCAAAACTTCGCCTACAAAACAACAGCCTATCTGTGACTTTCACGTCCATACTTCACTATCCTTACGTTACAGACAATTCGACTAACCAACACCAGTATCATGCTGCTGAGCGATATTCGCCAATAGCAGCCAACCTGATCAGTCCTCAACAGTGAGAGACACCAACGGTGATGTGGACGCCTTTAAACATGACCTGGTAGTTGCTACAAATAGCGTACCAACAGAGATAAAGCGCACAGTTGCCACTAGTACGGGTTGAACAGTGAAGTGACCAATGGAGAGAGGAACGTTATGAGTTCAAACACAGCAAAATGACCTTAAATTAGTATTCCGTCGGGTAAGAGTATAAAACAATACAAACGTCAGGCAAAAGTTTACCAATCGATGTACAATCAAAGTACGTCTCACGTAAGCTAGAAAGAACAGCACACTGACCGTAGACCGTGCGGAACAGAGGAGAGCAGATCTAGAAAACGAAGGTGATTGGTTTATCTGACAATTACCGACAAGGCATTCAGGTTCTAATCGGGAGAAGACAGGCCACGGAGAGAGCACTCGTTTGGACACCAGTAAATGCGGTTGATAAAAACCTTCCACATACAGTGCATCAGTCAAGAGAAGCTATTTACAGACCTAATGGATGCAAACGACGAAACACATCTTGCGAACAAAAATTTCTGATATTGTTCTACGGGAAAGAATTAACGGAAATCAGATTTATACAAAACCGTTTCTCCATCAGCCAATGAAAATGTTTTCAACGCCACGGTCTCATCCTAGAGTGGTAATTGATCATGACAATACTTTGACTGTGAACCTACCAGTGAAGTCACTGTCTACAACACTTAGACGCATACCGACGCACATCCCGAATTATTATAGCCTGTTCGATTGTGTTTAACCTTGTTTGCATCTGATGATTGAATAATGTCCTGACATGGTAACTATAACGTAGACAGTTGCACATCTGCTGAATCCAAAAATTGATGTTAACGTAATTAGACAGCAGAGTGGCCATCAAGCTGAGATTGATGTGAACGGCTTCAAAAGACAGAAAATCAAGGTAACTAGATTCAAATGTTACTTAAGAATTTCTGCAGTGTTTTAATCCACAACGTAAGGGAAGACTCAAAACTACAGGTACACACAAGTAACATGCACACCTGCGCACAGCATAGGTTGTATTCTGACGACAAGGAAGACTTGTGTCTCTTCGATGACAAATGATACGGATTACATTGGAAGAATCAAGACTAGCAGGTACAAGTGAGTGAACTAGTTGCAGTCAATGCATGGAACAGCCAAGCAGACAAGAATGAAGAGAAAGTAAAAACTACTATGAGCAAGAGAATACAACTAACAGCGCGTTAGTGCAGCACCACTCAACAGAAACACCTGTCACCTTAGTTGAAACGCTTCTGGTAACTGTATGAGACCGATCCCACTGACCGACTTTAGCCAGGTAGATCGAAACGAAGTTTAGTCATGAAGCCGAGAAACGACAACGAGCCAACGATCGGTAATACTGGACTGCACCGCGGGGTCAACGCATAGGGTAAGGACCCAACCAATTAAACGTACATGTGGAGATCTTTGTTCTAAAAGAAAGGTACAAGGTGCACTGAGTCCAGTTTTGGGTACGAAATGTTTACGCATCGCGAAATTCTTGAACAGTATTCTGAAAAGACATGCAGATTATAAATCACCCACGCTACCATTCAGTAAGTGAAAGTAAACTCCACTTTGTCCCACCATCACTTGTTAACAAAGTCAGAAAAGGAAATCGTCAACCCCGGCCTGTCACATGCAGCTGACAATACAAGCCGTTTAACTCAGACCATCGTACCATTCAACACTCGCACAGTATGACAGCTGGCTCTAAAAACGGTTTGCTTAGACGTTCATCGCATCTCCGAGTACAGACCTTCACGTGTTACAAGTAATACCCTCCAATGACATTTGGTAGCATCTGGTGTGGCCAATGTGGATACTAAGAACCAACCATCAACGCTACGTACACAACATAACATTTTAAAAATATGCTGAACTTGAAACAAAGCGATATTCTGTCAGGATCTACGGTGAGCAAACGCGTTATTAGTCCTTAACGTTTATCCTAAACTAGTGGCTGTTACCGGACCATCTACTGTGGAGCAAGTGAGATTGGTGTAGTCGAGTTGTCCAAACCAAGATATGAACAAGTGTCCAAACAACAGCCTCAGTCGCTTTATAATTTATTTTACAGCGACTGTCACCAGTTGTTTGCGTTCATGTAACATACTGGATTCCATATGACTTAACAAAACCTAAACAAAAACACTCGCGGTAACCGTGATTCGAACGCGAGATCGTAAGGTGAGTAGCCCGTGTTGTTACTCTAAAATTACCATTCTAATTCAGTTCCAGAAGGTCCGACTTCACGTGTCAGGATTGTAACCACATTCGAACATTATCAGTAATGGTTCGAAGCAGCCTGGTGGAAGGACGCTCCGCAGCGAACCACGTATCTGAACCCCGATTATTGCAGTTTCACTCGTCTACTTACCAGCAAGCTAACAGTAACCGGTGTATATGACCTTGCATGTAATATGGTATCAACCAACATATGGTATATAGGCTATAAAGCTTTTTTCTATTTTTAGCTTTACAGAATATACCTAAGCCACTACCACCTACCCAACTGCAAACGTAGGCCGAATGCAAACCTATAAGAACATTTCATAAGCAACAGCAGACAAAAAGGAGAAGGAGCTTCGATCACTGATTCGTTGGAATCATCCACTGTATGACGAAATCGAATAATTACGTGGGTCTACACTGAAATGGATATAAACAAATTTACTGAAACGTAAAAACTGCAATTATAATAGAGGACATTTGAATTTTGTAGTAAATCCGTTTCCTTGAAAGTGAGAGGTAACCAACATTTTACGGACAGATCACATTTAACCCGTCAAGTTGAAAAAGGGGATTAGACAGAAAAAAATGTAGGAAACTGGATAAACGTACATAGAAACTTCGCTATTCCAAACAGGGCATCCATCTTGTGCATCAATCATGTCAGTGACCATTTTCTTTTTCCCGCCAATGAATACCACACACCATTTTCGTGTTTTGGCACCTGGATGGGTATAACCGAAAAAATACGATAGGCACACAGCGATTGAAGACTGAATATGGTAACATCAGAAAATTCCAAGCCCATGGAAACATAGATAAATCCGTAACTGATCAGGAGTGAACAGTAGGCGGTAGTGGCATCAGAATGTGAAGAATTCACGCATGGAAACTGGAATATCTATCAAACGAAATACGTATGGTGTTCCTAACTTCAATATGAACATACGAGCTGCAGGACTGCATGGGATATTAATCTCATCGCATCACCTATAACTAGGGGAAATTTATCACAATGTGGATCAAACCCCTTGGATAAATGTCTCGTTGGACATAAAAAGTTCCTCTGTCGGAGTTACACAAAGGTCGTCTACACCCACCGCATAACACAAGAACAATATTATTCTCAATCTACACTGTGTGATACAATACTGTTACCTCTACAAGGAAATGCGCATACAAAGAAGGGTTAAAAATGAAACACAACCCAACTTACTCTTCTTGCTGCCGGGAACGGAATACTCGAGGTTTTCGGCACATTTAACTGTAAAATGAGGAAGATGTGGGTTATCGGCAAGATGAAAACAAACAGCAAAACAACGCTAATTAAAGCCAATCATCTGCAATCAATAAAGAAACAGTATGTTCTATGCAAGGTCAGTTTCCCGCCAATCTCGACCGAAGAGAGACAGCAGTCCTACGAGGGCTGTCAGGGAGAGCGACCTTCGGCGTTCAAAAAATTCGCTGCACTGAGACATTCACATCGGCTCCTGTGGACTTCCCGCGGATCGACTGTACACGCCGTCCGCTTCCTCAGCAGTTAGAATATCCAAGTTTCGTAGTGTTCCAGTACATGTACCTTTTTTCAAAGCCGTTACATTACAGGTCTCCGGAAACCAGCAAAAACAGTAGCACGCGATGCTACGCTTTCTATTACAACAGAACAAATTAAAAATCGTTCATAATTGATAGCAGTTTCTGTACATTCCCACAGATAATCTAGCCAGCTCTTCCCGAAAAGAACTATGCTCGAGTTACGTGCCTTTAGAGCTCGTCAGAAGTGTGTTCTCGCACGTAAATTCAAGGCCACTGAACACGGCTGTCTCTGACCAAATAAGCTGTCAGCTAGGCAACGCGATAGTCCGTTGATGCGTATCTAACAATTTTGCGGCTCAGAACGAAACAATAATAATGTGGTCCACAGAGCATGACTTACGTACTTTGCATTCCTAAAAAGCGTCCGTTGTAACGTCCAGTATAGATGTCGACGAATGAAATAAATTGCTAGGAGGCTAGGCGATGACACTCTCGTCGGCTAGGAAAATCGTAACCTAGTCAAACCCTGGAGGTATCGCATGTCAAGCCGGAAACTGCGCAACTCTTCACATCGCCGACTTGAAACGCCCTTGGATACAGTACTGAGTTCCAATCAATGGCGTGTTTCTAACCGTAAGACAGTTCAGCCCGTTTTGAATATTCTCGGTTTTGTTTCGTTTTGCACTTATATGCACTTATTATTCAGTCACTTAGTGAATCGCTACCAAGATCAGCAGTAGGCCGAGTCACAAGGCATATACCTAAGGCTAGATCCGAAAGGGGTGTACACACGGACAAGCCGGAGGACGAAAGTGAGGGAGAATTTCGATTCCTGTTTCACTGAACATTTCGGCTAGTGAACACAGGCAACTTGATATACGTCAAAGGGACTTGTACAGCAGCAAATAACTTGTGGCTCAGATGGAAAAGTGTTTCCCAGAAAATCAACTTCTTTCTGGAAAGAACGCGGTACCCATTGGTCGTAATCCACCGAATCCCGATAAGAACAGCGTAAAACGCCATATGTTGGGACAATATCATCGCCATCAAAAACAGCAACACATCAGTGGTTTGCACTAATGCCAAACTATCATACAACCAAGAAGAAAACAGCAAGTCATGTGCAGGACAGGGATAGAACATAAAGACTAAAAATGACTGTCTACACTCTATCATTCAAAACTAGGATGCCTACACCTTGCAAACAGACAACTGATACATTCTCTGACCATCAAATAAATCCGGATGAAGCGTTCCGAATCATCTACAAGGTTCGTCAATCCTGCTCCAGATCAGTCAGAGTGCGATTGTTATTAACGGCCGATGCAATTGCTATCAGACTCCATAACCCCTACCTATGTGCCCAGAAACAATTCGTACAAACCCTCCACCTCCCCTGGCCAATCATTCCACATCCACTTGAAACCCGAGCAAGTGTGAACCGTTCGACACTGGTGAACGCATGTCTCATGACAGACACGAGTAACACTTGAACACATTCCCCAGCAGACTGCGATTCGTACTATTCCTGTGATTTTTGATGACCTATTTGGCACGTTATAATTTTCATATATAACTCGCACTTACCACATGTGACTGTAAAAGCCTGATGAGAATTACCGAAAACAGCTGTTTGCACACATCGAAACACGGCGACCACGTGATTGTCGCAGCGGTGGAGCTTACTTCAGGTAAACAAAGAAGTGAGTTAAATTCAAAACACCTAGCAATGCATTATCAACAGGCCATAATATGGCTTGGTGATCACAAATACAGCTACATAGTACAGGTTGATAATACGAAACGTATTGCTGTCGGATACATACAGCTAACAGACATTGATAGTCCACCTGTAAAACAATATCAAAAACCAACTCACCTATGATACTAACTCCCTTGGGAATGGACATATCCAACATTTTCCATAGATTTACGGATCACTGTGCTCAGAGCTACAAGAGAAATGCAATAATTTTTACCGAAAACAACGTGTGCGCCACTGCTGAAAACAAAACACTTTCAGAACTAGAAAACGACCATCTACACATAGCGGATTTGGGCCGTAACCGAACGCACGTTGCCCAAGCTACTGTCGAACGAAAAATAAATAGGGAGGATCTTTAAAAAGTCTAAAACAACTATAAAGAGAATTTGGGCTACAAAGTCAGCGATCTTACAAACAGAGATGTCACTGACACAGAAGAATGGCAGAAATAAAGGTTAATTGGAAGGGAATGCAGGTTCAATATAGGTGGCTGTACAGAGGAACGCTCAAGACAATGGAATTTAAGTACTGTCAAAGGTTCCGGTTACGACACCATGAGCTCCACCCAAGCAGATACGTAATCTGTTATCGGATGTCTTCCAATTTTGCACAAAGCAATTAGTTAAGAGTCCAATAAACTTATCACGTAGGATCAGGACGAACAAGTAGTTGGCCCCAGAAGCAACTCATATTACAATCAAAGAAATAGGTGGACAACACAATGAAACAGCCGGACCCGCATGGTCGTATTTTTGTTCACGTACTGTTACAACCAAGTACACAATATTTTCATCACAACGGTAGATGGAGGCGGACGGCCAGTGGAAACGATTGGCACGTCTGTGAGTCACCTATTCACAGTAAAACACGACATGCTTGGCATTCTAAAATTACACCTTGAATAATAGCTGCGTTACGTCGTCGCCATTGACAAATCAACCCAGTAAAAGTTATATTTTGGACCCGAAAGATTAGGTCTCCGGTAAGACCCTCGTCAATTGTACTGTGCATTGCTTTCATTGGATATTCAGTGCAAGTTACATTTCAGTTTGATCGCAAGATTCAATTTCACCTTTATCAGATACAGACACAAAAGTGCACGGAGGAACCAGCATAGAGAATTACGCTCAAGTAGATGGATACAACCGTAAGTCTACAAACGAGAAACGTAGCCTACACCACACTTCAGATTTGCGAGTATTTGCCAGGGCACATCGCTAATTCTTTTGTTGGAAAGGAATAAGAAAAGACGTAAATTTTCAATAGTTGCAACGAAATAAAAGAAATAACCATCACCCGAACGTATAAGAAAAGTGGAGTTGAGAGACGACATACAACCTTAGGTTATTAATAGCTGGGCAATACCAGTCACCAGGAGAATAGCTCCTGATAATTCATGGTCAGTTATGCCGTTTAAGAGATACAAGGACAAACTTGTGTGAATAGGTGGCCTAGCTCAACGACGTAATGAACGCCTTGGAATCCGATGTCGATTAATGTGGCGTGTAATATATGTATTTAAATCCGTACTAAGATCCTGGATAATAGTTCTTCACGGTGTGGAGTAACGCAACATTTGTCATAGACAAGCGTTGTGTTTAGAGTGTCACTTGCAGGTGTTATAATATTTTGTGTTATTTGTTTCATCCTTGAGTTGGTAATCGATTTACGTTTTCCATTTCAGCTGTCATGCGCCAATTGTTAGACGAATAAAGCCTATCATACGGGCCGTTTACTCTTCTCTTTCTGACTCAAGATTGTTCGTTTGCGCCGCCGAATCTGATTGTTTGCAACAGCAGGCAGATGCTTTTTACAATCAGCACCACTTATACCATAACAAGACTATTGCCCTTATAACACGAAACGTCCTAAAATTCTCCCACTTGATTCAGAGCGAAGCCCATAAGGGAAACTAGTATGTATGGATTGACATTCATCGAATCGCACGAGTGTGCTGCAATCTAGTGAATCAGGCGATTCAGTTTAGCCAATCACACTCTAGTGGAAACAAATGACTCCAATCAGCAGCCTTGCACAGGGGATCAGCCGGTGGTGCCGAATGACGCTGTAGACATCGAACGATGAAGCAGGTATGGTTTCACAACCACAACGTCTGGACAATCACAAAGTGCAGGAAATTAGCGACCAACAGCACTATCGGTGTCTGTGTCAGAGTTGGTTGCACAAACAATTACTGTCTGATCAAGCAACTCCGTCAAAAACTCAACGAAAACTTGCAGTCACAACAGGCGCCTTGATAAAACCGACAAAGTACCTCCCACTGATACTAACAAATTTAATAAACTGACTTATTCTGCTACCTCGACGTAATGGTCAGGTTTATACACTGCATCAATTCGGGGACTATGGTGACTAGGACATCGGTTCCTTTAGGTGCGACTATGCCAGACCCAGATCTTGCCTTCAACGTCCGCAGTCTTCGATAAATCGGTCAGCAAGCTGCTCTGGCAAGTGCTCTCTCAAGTCTGAAGCTTGATGCGTGCTGTGTGTCAGATATGCGATTCTACGATTCTAGCACCATTATTCACTTGAGCTCACTTCTCGACAACTGTCGATCCAAGCGCACCACTCTCAGGATCTCCGATAACGCTGAGGTCAAGCTGGAATGGGGATCGCACTGAGTTCTAGAGCAGAGCAACGTTCGCTCGATTGGAACTCAGTGAACAATCGCTAACACGCTGTCAGACTCAACACACTGATTAAAGTCTGTCAACGCAAATCAGAAGAGTGGTGTATTCAATATATCGGCGTACACTCCAACGGACACTTGTTCAAATGCTACCAAAGATGCACTCTACGGTGCAATCGTTGGCCGTCAGAAACAGACTAAACATTGACATCATCATACAAGAGGGTGATTTTATGTTCACTTTGGTCAGCCCACTCGCAAAGAGATTTCAGGAGCTTCCTGTCTGTTGTGTTCATGCTTGGGCACCTTGTTGACATACATATCGTTTGCATTTCACTGACTCTCAAAATGAAATGTCCATATTACGCACATCACTGAGGGTGTTGTCGGCTAATAAAGATTGTGGTTAGCTGCGAGTTCAGACATAAGCGTTCTGTGAATTAGATGTTTTCTCAAATTGCTCTATTGTGGAAATAAAACCATTTTCATTTGTTGTGTGGCCGGTATGTATCAATGTCAGTCATTGCCGTATTACAGCTGATGTTGGCGAGTATGGTTGGTCGAACGGAGCTGTGATTATGCAAGTCGTAAAGTAGGAATTTGAAATAGGACAATGGTAGCAACATCGACTACCAAACATATGGAAAAGAGGTCGTTGCTTTGACGGTTGTATTTCTCGCGAATTTGTGTAGTCTGACATCATGTTACTCCGTTCATCGTATAATGCTACACTGACGAGGTGGTCGCGCTTGTGTGCTGTCTTGATCCGGCGGGCTATGCTGACTAGGTCTCCGGCCCTTCCAGGGGCAACCTTGTCACACGGGCCAAAGGGGAGCAGTCAGATGAAAGGCAGTTAAACTCATAGGATTGTATGTCGCACTACTGATCGCGTAGGAGTGCCTAGGTACTAAGGCGCGATCCTATGGTCATACGCAGAACTATTTTCATAGTTGCGGCACTACTATCTTCCGTATCACGAAGAAGAGGGTTAGAGAAGGTACCTTGAAACGAAGAACACGCCGATCGCTCAACGGCTGACCGCGACCACTGGCTTATTATCAAGCCTGGTCGGAAAAAATTCGGTATCATTCAAAAGCCTGATGCAGATCCGAGTACATCCACTGCGCACAACAGTGCCAAGACTCAAACATTAGGGTCTCATTCAATGCGCCCTCGAACTAAGCAAGCCTCTCACTGCCAAGCGATTCAGATATCTGAATAGTTGGCTCCCAATACGGTCCCCTAAGAAGACCTTGTATTCTGTTGTCTCGCAAGTCAGACTTTTGAGTCAAAGGATGGGTGAGAGGTCCCTCAAATCAACCCCCTTCCGCGGCATAAACGACCGGGAAATATCAGAAGTTATCGTTCTCCCGACAGTGACATTATTCACCCAACGCCACCTTCCCCTAGTACCTTACCCTCCATTTATTCTGCCCTCCCTGTGCCTTCGGGCGATAGTTGTTTCCTTAGGCCAGGAAAACTGGTAAATATGGACGTCTTCAATGTCCGCACCGTCCGACAAGTCGGTCAGCAAGCTGCTCTGGCAAATACTTTCTCAAGTTTAAAGCTTGATGTGTGCTGCATGTCGGAGACGCGAGTCAACGATTCTAGCACCATCATCCACTTGGGCTCACCTCCAGATAACTGTCAATCCAAGCGCTTCTATCTCAGGGTTTCTGGTGACGCTGAAGCTGAATCTCGTGGTCAAGGTAGGGTGGGAATCGCGCTGAGTTCCAGAGCAGAGCAATGTTTGCTCGATTGGATCCCAGTGGATAGTCGCTTGTGCGCTGTCGGACTCAATACGTCGGTTGAAGTCTTTTGACGCAAACCAGAAAACCGTTGTGTATCCATTAAATCGGCGTTCGCGCCAACGGACAGCTGTTCGGATGCTACCAATGATGCGTTCTATAATGGCCTCGTTGACCGTCTGAAGCAAACCAAACACAGACATTATCGTACTAGCGGACGATTTGAATACTCAGCTTGGTCGTTTTTTTGCGGACGAGAAGCGGCTGGGAGGTATGTTTGGTGTCCGGCTACAACGCACTGACAATGGCGAAAGACCGTTGCAGCTGTGCGCATCTCATGGTCTCTATATTTCGAGTACCGTATTCCAACACAGGGAGGAACACTGTGTTACTTGGAGACCTCTGTGTGTTTCTCAGCCGTGGACACAGTTGGCTTACATAGCAGTTAGTTACAGGTGGCGTCACTCTATTAAGGACTGTGGTGCCTTTTAGAGCAACCACCTGGACTCGGACCATGTTGTTGTGCGCGCCCGTTTTGTTTTGTCATTTGCCCGGGAAACATACGCTCGGAAATGTAAGGTACCTAACTGGCATTCGAGCGATGAGAGTGTGAAGAACGCTTACCAGGAGGTGTTGGTGAACAAGTTGTTCAGTTCAAGTCAGGTGAGAAAACCTAACGAGCACTGGGAACAAATCACAGCAGCTATGAAAACATGCTGTAAAGAGGTATGTTCCAAAGGAGCTGTTCAGTTGCGGCAGAACTAGATTTCCGTCACGTCGATAAACCTCATAAACAAGCGTCGCTCGATTCCACCTTGTTCTGAACATGATGGCGACCGTCGGAACTGTAAACGCAAGCCGACTAAAAGCTTGCGCAAAGACCGTAAACACCAATTGATTGAACAGTCCGAAGACAAGGAACGATCCATCTTATCTGCGAACTGCAGAAAGCAATCATCCCTGATTCGCGGATGAACTGGCCATCAAGTCCGTGTAAGTAAGATTACATGTGGAACAGATGGCTCTCTTACCAACGGCCAGTCGTGCCGAATTGACAGGTAGGCTGAACATTTGGGGAAACGATTCAGTTGGCATCAACCAGACCGTGTACACGACGGGACCCGAATGGTCAGTCACTGCGTTCCACAAGGCCCTCCGTCGAAAGCATAAGTAGCCCTGGAACTTAGGTTACTGAAGCGTAACAAGGGTTCTGAAACAGACCTATCCGAACCCTTCTCCTTTCAAGGACGATAGACAGAGGTCGATATCGGAGCTGACAAAATTCCCTCAGCCGATTTAGAAAATGTCGTGACTGATGCTTATAAGTAGCATGTCCTGTTTTCAAAAACGAGGCCCGAATTCTATGGAACAACCACAGAGGCACCCAGGTCACCATCTGGCTTAATATTACATCGGCTCACTGAGCTCACAGGAAGGCAGATACGTGGGAAACAGGCAGGATTCCGATTCGGTCGTGAGAGTGCTGATCACATTTTTACCTAGCGACGGACCACGGAACATCGGCACTCCAATAGGCAGCCAACGGTTACATTGTGTTTAGATCTAAGGTCCCGTTTCGATTCAGTTGCTCATAACGTCCTATGGAACTGTCATTTTCGCAAGGCAGTGCCAGGGAAACAGGTGAATCTGATAAGATTACCGAATGCCCAAAAAAGGTGAACAGGGTGAAAGTTAATATACAGCTTTCCCAAGCTTTCAATATTTCCAGTGGTGTTCATCAAGGTTATCCAACCTACCCTCTTCGCTCAATTTCGTCACGCACGACATTCTGCAACGCGCGCTTGAGAAATCCAGTGAGCTTGGTGTCGACCTCCTTCCTGGCGCTAGGTTAATAAATATGACGTATGCCGATGATACCGTCTTACTAAGCCCATCTGCCGAAGACATCCGAACTATGCTGAGCCAGATGGATGACCGGACTAGTTTGTATGGAATGCACTTGGCATCTTCAAAATGAATAGTGCTTCGTCAAACCTAACGCATTTCCACCACTAACTACTCTATTCCATGCAATCCGCTAGATACCGAACGGTTTAATATACTTCGGTAGCACTACCTCATCAGCTCGTAACACTGCTAATGAGATATCAGCGAAGACAACAAAGGTGCGAGTTGGCTTTGCCAACCTGCGTCATCTATGGCGTGGAATAATATGAGGACATATCAAAATTGTGTGAGTTCTGTCTTGTACTATGGTTCCGAAACGTGACCTGTACACGATGGAAGCATAAACAGACTTACTGTGTTAGACTATCGCTGTCTCCACCAACCAGCCCACGATAGGTAGGATGATCGTTTGATCAATGTGGCCGTTTGCCGGCGCGTGTTTCGGAATGCTCGGGGTCAACCAATCACGCTGCACGGTCTGCGATGGTTGGGTCACGTATTCCGCATGTTAGCTGGGCGCTTACCGTACGGGACATCATATACTGGGACTACTAACAGTTGGGTAAAATTGCATGGTGGTCGAGCAGCAAAGCAGTCACAGGGTGACTGACTGTTCTACTGCATAATGTGCGTAAGTGTCGCGTGCATGGCTGAGGCCTATATAGATCATTAGATCGATGACTTGAAAAGCTATCCAATATGGCAATGTGTTGTAGTCATTTGCGTACAAACCGCTTCTAATTCTCCAGCTTTAGCTTCTTTGTCAATCTTTTACCTCTTAGTAAAATTTTATTCCTCTAGGATTTTCCGCATACAGGTTGGGATTAGCGGCGTTCCGAATCACAGCGCCTTCCAGCCATGCTCAAGACCGCTTCAAACAAATGAATGAAATGTTGCAACTTATTCCGAAATATCAAGCTTGCGACATTTTGGCCAGAAACAACTTGTTGAATGAGAACCAACATGGGTTCCAAAGAGGGGTTATGGCTATGGAGCCTAGTTCATTGTTTAAACATAACCGAGAGTGCTTGAAACAAACAGGGGCCAGCAGACGTTGACACCTATATTTCGGAAAAGCCTTTGGTTACGTAAGCCACCGATAATTGCTGGCGAAAACGAAAGCCTATGGGATTGCACCAAACGCATGCGTATGAGCGTAGGAGTTTCTCGTAAGTAGAAATATAAGAATTTGTGACCAGGAAGCTTCATCCGTCCTTGTTTAACCTTCAAGTGGTATGCCTCAAGACATGATGTTAGGTCCATTCTTACTCCTCACTTACGTTAATCGTTTAACAATCGGGACATAGTGTTTATTACGTGTGAATCATGTAAAACTCGTTGGCAGGGGGACAATCAAATCTAGCGGGGTCTAACCAGGATAGAGGAATAATCGCATTAGTGGGACCACCCTATGAATGCAGTGAAATTTCATCACATACACAGTGCACAAGTGGAGGCACCTGACGACATGACACATGACCATTAGAAAAGGTTAAACTGTTAAAGGCATTAGGTGTCCATCGTTTTCTTCGCCACATCAATGCACAGCTATGGCGAACCGATCGAGCAGAGTATTATTCAAGCTTAACGGAGCGGTTACGAATAGAAGGGAAGTGCAGATCTTCGTTTACTGTGCGTTTATGTGACCCCATCAACAGTACTGCGTACAGGCGTGAGCATCGTATTTCAAAAACGACGCAGTCATCGAAAACGGTGTGGAGGATTCACTGTCATGCGTTGATGGACTTCGGTATGTTCTCCCTGATGTGTAGAAAACACCAAAACCTGATCGAAATATGGAAGATAACAGCAGGAACTTCAGAACCCATCATAGATCACCTACAGCAGTAAACAGAGGATAGAGACATAAGGAGGAACGGTAGAAAAATCAAGAAGTTCGGCTGTTTAACAGGACTGGAAAATAGCTTCTTCACTCAACGAGTGTAGAAGCCACTAAGTGGACTGCCCACGGAGGTGGTAAGCTCACTTGTATAGCAGCTCTTCAAAAGAGGGTTACATCAGCGCTGGTTGACCAGTCTCGCTGAGTTAATGTATGAGAGCCCGTTCCAGATGACGATTTCCACTGCATACACCATCTGTTTCTTCGCATCTGGGGTGACTGATGACTGGTCACCCTCTGTGAATTTTTAACTTTTTCCCAGTTACCGATCTAGCTATTAGGTTTCTCTAAAATGTAAGAGCTGTTATTTTTTTACCCACACTGATGTAGACGTGAAAGGCTGAAAGACTGCCGCTGGATGTATCAAGTAAAGTGAATGCCTCCGAAGAGACTACTTACCTTACATGGCTTAGATTTACTTTGTTTCGGTGTGTCATATAAGGCTTGTGAGTGCACCGCAAAAAATGGTGTGGACAGGAGGAGTGTAGAGAAGTACGAGTGATAAGTCGGATGTAATATTCTGTTCCTTCCAGAGCAATCGCTTGTAGCTCAAAGTCAACCTTATCTCGGGTCGGCTGTTGATCTTACTTTCGTTCCGGACTTGATTCGAATGAATCTGTTGCGGATTCAAAAAATTATTTATCTGTAGAAGACTCGCTCTTCGGATTTGCGGATGAAGGCGTAAATACCGACAGAAGTCACTGGATACACTGCGGATATTGTTATATCGGGAAAACGACAGGGCAATCATCCGTGCGAAGATAAACAGGCAGTGGGATGACTTTGAAATACGTGGGAGAGGAAGTGATCAAACAGTTAAGTGCATTGGGGAAAATCACTGACAACGTAGATTGAAAATGACAAAGTGACCTTCAGTAGCCATGAGCCGAAGGGCACCAACAATCTGGAACGCGCAGGAACAGACACAGAACGCACAGTGCACACGCAGTTCACTTTGCCAGGAAAGTAAACGAGTAAAAAGAAGTACGGATGAGTTAAACGAAATTGAGTGGTACGAATAGAGTTGTGTGTAGATAGCTAAGTACCGTGACAAGCTCGTACTAATTGACCAACGTTCATACCTCAAGATGTGTAGTACTACACTAGCAACACGTCAAGAGGCAACCAGTAAATAGTCACCAATCGTCATCATCATCATCATCACAACAGCCATGAGCCTGACCAAAAGGTACTGTGGCTCGGGCCGCCGCTCACCTCAACAACGACGTGGAATATCCTAGAAGAAAACGTTACTAAGAACATTGAAAATTATTAAAACAAGACTAAGTGGAAGAACTAGAAATGGTATGGATACAGGTCCGCCATT